>MDKH01091368.1:0-52045 GCA_005239495.1 Nicotiana undulata
TGTTCTTAAGGACTAAGTGACTAAATTCTCATTTAACCATTTCGATTTCAAGCCTATCAACTCTAACACATTAATAATAGAATAACCAACATATAATAAGCCACTAAAAACAGTTATAATGCAGGTTTTACGTAACGACAGACCGGGTCGTTACAATACCTCTAATAGATAGTCATTGCATTTTCACACAAACTCCTTCGCATCTTTCTCCATGCCGATCCAATAATAGCCGACTCTAATTATCTTACGAACCAACGATTCGACCCACAAATGGTTCCCGCAAGTTCTTTCGTGAACTTCCCTCAAAACATATTCGGTGTCTTATGGTCCCAGACATATGGCGAGTGGGCCATCGAATGTTCTTCTGAACAGGTTGTTATCTTCGGACATGCTGAACCTGGCCGCCTTCGTGCGCTGAGCTCTCGATTCTTTAGGATATTAGGGAATCTTCCCGATCTTCAGGTAGTTTATATACTTGTTTCTTTAGTCCCAGGTTAAGCTTGTCGAGTTTGTCTCGGCGTGGCCTTATACTACCGATTTCATGAGTTGTACGATCATTCCCGAGATGAATCCATCATCATCAACCGATGACCCCAAGTTGCCAGAGCATCGGCTTCACAATTTTGATCCTAGGGCACGTGTTGTAGGGTCCATTCCTTGAATCTATGTAGTGTTACCTGTAGTTTATCCAAGTATCTTTGCATTCGTTCCTTTTTTACTTCGAATGTCCTATTGACTTGATTTACCACAAGGAAGGAATCACATTTAGCTTCGATCACTTTGGCCCCCTAGGCTTTTAGCCAATTCGAGACGTGCAATCATGCTCTCATACTCGGCCACTTTGTTAGTCAATTTCACAGTTCTAATAGATTTTCTAACAACGTTACCCATGGGCGGATTCAATACGATGCCGAGTTCGGACCCTTTTGCGTTCGAGGCACCATTTGTAAAGAGGGTCCATATCCTTGAGGAGGTCCTTGAGGTTAACAATAATTCCTTTTCAACTTTTGGTATTAAGGTCGTCGTGAAGTCGGCCATGAAGTCTGCCAAAATATGAGATTTGGTGGCGGTTCAGGGTCGATATTCAATATCATACCCGCTAATTTCCGAAGACCATCTGGCAAATCGTCCCGAGAGCTCGGGTTTGTGCATTATGCTCCTCAATAGGTAAGTAGTCACGACACATAGTGTAAGGCATTGAAAATAGGGCCTTAACTTCCTAGATGTGCTTAGCAAAGCGAGCACCAATTTCTCCAGGTGAGGATACTTCATTTCGGCCTTGCCTAGAGTCCTGCTAACATAATATATAGGAAATTTCATACCTTCTTCTTCCCGGACTAGGAATCCACTTACCGCTATTTCAGATACCGCTAAGTGCAGGTACAAATGCTCGTCTGCCTTCAAAGTATGAAGCAAAGGTGGACTCGAAAGGTACCTTTTGAGTTCTTCCAAAGCTTGATGGCACTACAAGGTCCACGAGAAGTTATTCTTCTTTCTCAATAATGAGAAGAATCGATGGCTCTTATCGGAGGACTTTGAAATAAACCGACCTAGGGAGGCTATGCGCCCCGTTAGCCTTTGGAGGACCTTGAAATTGTCCACTACGATGATGTCTTCTATGGCCTTGATCTTGTCAGGATTGATCTCGATCCCTGGTTGGACACCATGAATCCAAGGAATTTCCCGTACCCGATTCCGAATGCGAAATTTTCATGTTTCAGCTTCATATAGTATTTCTTCAGTATGTTGAAGGTTTCCTGCAAATGTTCCAAATGGTCCTCTGCTCGTAGGGACTTAACTAACATGTCGTCAATGTAAACCTCCATTGATTTTCCTATTTGCTCTTCGAACATCCGATTTACTAGGTGTTGGTAAGTGGCACCAGCATTTTTAGTCCTAATGGCATTACGTTATAGCAATATATGTCGTATTTAGTAATGAATGAAGTCTTTTCTTGGTCGCTCGGGTCCATCCAGATCTTGTTGTACCTGGAGTAGGCATTGAGAAAGCTGAGTATCTCGTGGCCGGCAGTCGCATCGATCATGCGATTGATGTTAGGCAAAAAAAAGAGTCCTTAGGGAATGCCTTGTTCAAGTCTTTGTAGTCTACACACATTCTTAATTTATATCCTTTTTTAGGCACTACCACTATGTTTGCTAACCAATCAGGGTACTTAACTTCCCGAATGGAACCTATTTTAAGGAGTTTGGATACGTCGTCTTTGATGAATGCATGCTTGACTTCGCACTGAGGCCTCCTCTTCTATTCAATCAGATGAAACTTCAGATCCAGTAGCTTGTGGGTAGTCATTTCCGACGGGATCCCTGTCATGTCAAGTTGGTACCAAGCGAAAAAATCTATGTTTGCTATAAGGAATTCAATGAGGTTTTTTCCTGAGCTCGGGAGTGAGCCCCATGTCTAGGTATACCTTCCGATCGGGCAGGTGTGCGATCAATATGACTTGCTCTAGCTCCTCGGCCGTTGACTTGGTGGCATTGGAATCGGCAGGGGCTATGAAAGACCTAGGGACTCCGATCATCATCCTCGCGTGTCTCCTGCTTTTTTGGCTTGGTTGGGGCTGGTGTCGGTGATTACCATTTGGTTTATTCCTTGGTGACTGAACTCAGGTTCTTTGTCGACAATGCGGATATCATGACTACTTCATTGACCGCGAACATTTCTTTTGTGGCCGGTTGCTCCACGTAAATTGTTTTGATTCCTCCTGATGTTGGGAATTTCAACTCCTGATGTAGCATCGAGGGTACGACCCTCATGTTGTAAATCCATGTCCTCCCGAATAGAGCATTGTATCTCATATCTCCTTCGATCATGTAAACCTTTGTTTCCTGGACGGTTCTAGCGGTGTTTAGCGGTAGGGTAATCTCCCCTTTAGTAGTCTCGCATGCCATGTTAAATCCATTTAAAACTCGAACTGTAGGTACTATTTGGTCTTATAGACGCAACTGTTCCACGACCCTCGATCTGATGATATTGGTCGAGCTACCTGGATTAATTAACACACGCTTAACTCAAGATTTATTTATGAGTACAAATACTACTAGTGCATCATTGCGTGGTTGTACGATGCCTTCAACGTCCTCGTCGTTGAAAGATACATTTCCCTCTGGTACATAATCTCAATTCCGTTTTTCCCTTGTGATGGACACTTTAGTGCGCTTTAACATCGTCCCTTGGGGGCCATAAACTCCTCCAATTATCATGCTAATGATGTGCTGAGGTTCCTCTTGCTCGATTTTCTTGTTGGAGTCTCTATTCCTGAAGTGATTTTTGGCTCGATCACTCAATAACTCTCGGAGATGTCTGTTATTAAATAACCGGTCTACTTCTTCTCTCAGCTGTCGGCAGTCTTCGTTCTGTGGCCGAAAGTGCCATGATATTTACACATTAGGCTGGGGTCCCTTTGGGTAGGATCAGATTGCAACGGTCATTTCAACTTAGTATCTTTGATTCGTCTGTTGGCTGATACGATGCCGATAACATCGACGTTGAAATTGTACTCCGATAACCTTGGTGCTTCCTTGGACCCGATGGGTATGTCAAAACCATTTTTGATCATGAGTCCCCGGTTATTAATACCTTTATCGCTTCTTCTTTCACTCCTTGCAGGGTTGCGTTCATTACTCCTTCGATCTCCATTGTATGGTTGTTACCAATCTATGTTCGATCTTGGTTCATGATCGATGGCTCTTTTGGATCTGTCACTAGACGTGACGGGATAAACGGATCAGGAAGGGGCCCCGAGCTGATCGTCTTCGACCCTGATATTTGATTGGTACCTATTATGGACATCGGCCCAAGTTACTGCCAGATATTCTATCAAATTGTTTTTCAAATGCTGCGAAGCCAATGAGCTTTAGGGTTTGAGTCCTTGGGTGAATGCCTGACGGCCCAATCATCCTCGACCGGGGGCTGATCCATCCGTTCTATTTGAAACCTCGACACAAATTCCCTAGGCATCTCCTTATCTTTTTGCTTCACCTTGAAAAGGTCTGACTTACTGGTCTCGACCTTGATGGCCCGGCGTGAACTTTTACAAAGGCATCTGCAAGTACATCAAACGAGTCAATAAAATTAGGGGGTAAGTTGTGATACCATATCATAACTCCTTCTGACAAGGTCTCTCCGAACATTTTCAACAGAACATGTTCGATTTCATCATCTTCCAAGTTGTTCCCCTTGATGGCGCCCATGTAGGAGGTCACATTTTTGTTTGGATTAGTCATTACATAATACTTTGAAATTTTGGGCATACAAAACTTCTTCAGGATCGGCTTCAGAGTTGTTCTAGGAGGAAAAGGCTTTTGGACAAACTTCTTGGAATCCAGGCCTTTCAGTATCGGTGGTGCTCCTGGGATTTGATCGACCCTGGAGTTATTGGTCCCCACTTTTTTGTCACCGGCTTCGATTTTCTTAACTCTCGATTCCACCCATTTTGTCAATTTCTCGAGCATCTTTATTATCTCAGGGTTGGTCCCAGGTTCAGCTTCACTAGGCATTTTTGTGAGTGGTTCATTTCTGCGAGTGTTTTCTTGGGATGGTTTGGGCTCAACTCTGCTTGGGGCACGACTCTGGTTCTGCAACTGGGCTATCGCTGCCTGTTAAGCGTGTAACATTTAGAAGATCACCCGCAGGTTGATCTCATCTCCTTCGTTGTGGTGTCTACTCCGGGATGTCGATCAGGTCTTCCCTACGAATATTGTTTTCGGGGTCAGTTGGAAATTTTGCTTCAATAGCCACATGTGAGCTATCATCAACCGGTTCCGCTGCTGGAACTCAGTTGGGGTCAATAGGGGAACCTTGTTGCTGGGCATCACGTTGTTATTCTCACCATGGTGGCCGGATTTTACATTTTTAATTTTACCTTAGGAGCTGAAAGAACAAGTGTAAAATAGAGTGTGTGATGCAAATTTGTATCAAATTGCCACTATTATCCTTAGCCCTACGGTGGGCGCCAAACAGTTTCTCCTTAAAAATGGATAACAATTAAATTGATATGTGATTTTATGAACACACAGAATAATTCAATACAAATGATAAATTGCTTTAGATTAAACAGATAAAGGAGGACGTAATAAATTGTCAAGCCAAGTAAGGGGAGTGATACCGGACTCGGTAACAACTTTAATGAAATACCTGCCTTCGATCTCGTGCTTATGATAATGAAGAACTGATGAACAAAAGTAAGAAATTTGAATAACATAAAATAAGAGTACATTGCCTTCATATGCACTTACAATCATGCCTAATGAATAGTTAGACTACCCTTTATATAGTAATGGAGTTTTACCCTAAGTACAATTCCAAAAGACGTAAAAATCTTCTATTTTACTAATCACTGATTTTCTGCCGATACGTGCCGAGATTCACACCGTAACATTTGGTTGGGCACGGATATCACGACCATTTGTTTGTCGTGGTCGATTATCTGGTAATGCTCTCCGAAGTTTTGTGGTTCGAATCCGACCCGGGGGACGTGGCCCCGATTTTTCCGAGGGCAGGTGTTTTGCCCGGACCCTACTTGAGGGGCTCCTTGCCCCGATTCCGGTTCCTTACGGTCACATCTCTGCTCCATTTACTTAATCGAGAGATGAGGTGTCCAAAGGGCTCGGTTTCACCCGTATACAGAGTTATTACATGCTACATTAAGTAAAAAAGAAGAATATAGGCTTGATTTGGTTGGAAAAGTATCCGACATGTACTTCCCATAAAAAAAAGGCAGGGTAAATTCTTCGGTCTAATAAAGTTTTTATACTAAGTTATCTGAATTACCACGTAATTATTTTAATGACATGATCTAACTACTAAACAACCTGAAAAATAGAGTAAATTCCTTCCAATGTTCATGTATAAGTATAATATTGCATATGATGACAAAAGAAGTCAAAAGAGAAATTAAAGGAAAATGCCTCAACTCATGAATCCTTTTTTCACAAGAGAATTCATTTAGCTAGTCATCTAGTTTGGGTTCATATTGATTAGAACCATCACCAAGCAATAGCGACCTTAAAATATCTTCCCATAGTATTGAATCATAGAGTAGATGGTGACCTCCATAAGGAACTTCATGGTACTTAATCCACTGCAGCTTTTTAACAACGTATCTCTGTATTTGGAAAGGCACGAGTGGGTCTTTATTACCTTGCCAAATATGAACACTGCAACTATTATCTTGTGAGAAAGTATTTCTTAGTTCCAATGGATCAAAATCCCATTTTCCAGAAACCACAACAAGGTCGCGAACAACTGTGTTAAAGTCCCTCCTCCTCATACGCTCCTGAACAAATTAGCGTAAAAATAATTTTATGTCACTAGACTTAATTAATACGTAGAAATTTTAAGAGTGGGTTAGTAACTCGGATCACATAAAGTTTAACTCAAACAAAAGGAGCAACATGTTATTAGTTGTGAAGCTAGGAATAAAGGGATTTAAAAATATGTAACAAATATTATACCTAGCAAGGATTTGAAGCTATAGCTAAAATATTTTTTACCTTTACCATTATACTAGACTTTTCTTAGGTTTCATAAATATATTCATGCATATATACAAACAATATTTGTCCTTAAGTTTATCTTGCAGTATAGTCTTTCAACAAAACGATCAATTGAACCCTCTTCCTAATAGGTAAGTTTAATTTTACAACATGTTTCTCCAGAATAATAGTGTTCAGATGTTGAGAGTCAAACTTTCTAAATTTATAGTATAAATTCGGATATAGAATCTTTAAACCTTTTGAAATTCAAAACTATATAAAAGTACTATAAGTCACAATATGTAACAATTAAGAGTATTTAAAAAGATGTTGTTTTAATATCAGACTTTTAGTTAAAAACAGCTCTCCGTACAACCAATGGTTATTTCACAATGGATAACACCAAAAGCACCCTTTTTTTGGGCGAGTCGGGGACACACGCAGCTTCATGGGGACGCCGACCAGAAATACAGTGGCGCGTCCAATGCAAAATAATGACCCCCAAGCAGAGACAAGCAACTCTGCGGAAGGAATTTCTACAAAGCTTAACTATGCTTTGATGGTTGTTGCTCCATTGAAGCTGAACCCCAAAGGAAACAGACTCGGAGATCCTAATGTCAAAGCAAGGGTCACCACACATAATGGTATGCCTGCTGTAATCTTCAAGTCAAGCGACTACTACGCGGTGATGTCGAAGGAATGCAGATACACAATCATCGGCAAATTTCTCACAAACAGACCCAATATTAAGCGCATTAGATCAGTCTTTGCCGAAAGGATGTCGCTAAAAGGTGATGTTAAAATCAGAGTTTATGACTTTAGAACTGTTTATTGATGTTACGAATGATGATGACTGCAAAACAATATGGTTTAAAAGATCAGATGAAGTAGATG
This sequence comes from Nicotiana undulata, assembly GCA_005239495.1. Taxonomy (NCBI): domain Eukaryota; kingdom Viridiplantae; phylum Streptophyta; class Magnoliopsida; order Solanales; family Solanaceae; genus Nicotiana; species Nicotiana undulata. The sequence continues at coordinate 7,389 of MDKH01091368.1, forward strand.
GTTTGGTTATGTGGCTACAAAAATAGACGTCGGACTTTAAGCCGGAGGAAGAACCCCCAATCGCTCCAGTTTGGGTACTACTGCCGGGCCTTCCATTTCATTGTCATACTTGGCACTACATAAAACAAATCTTGGGGCCTTTTGGACTGCCATTATCTATGGACATTGCTACAGACTATAGGACCAGACCAAGAATGGCTAAGGTCAAAGTGGAGGTAGACCTCACAAAACCTCAACTAAAATCTGTATGGGTTGGTCAAGAAGAGGAGACTAATCCCCTGAAGGGATTCACACAGAAATTGGAGTATGAGGAAGTACCTAAATACTGCAAGCATTGTAGGAGATTTGGCCATTCTATTATACAATGTAGATTTGTTGAAAAGGAGAAAGAGGAGAAGCTTCAGGACGCGACTGAGACCAAGGCCATCATGCCTGATAAGAAGAACATTACTGGAGAGGCTAACAAAGAGGAAACAACTTATGCACAAAAGAATAATCAACCAAACAACATGCTAGATGATGGAACAAGTACCAGTAGACTACAAGGTAAGGAACAAAGCAATGGTGGAAATCAGGATGATGGTTTCACTCAAGTTAAAAATAAAAGAAACAGGATGACAAAAAAAATCAACGACAAACCTATTCCACCACGAACAGTGAAAAGGAAGAACCAAAGAACCAAATCCAGGAACAAGTTGATAAAGTCGCACAAACAGAGAAAGTACGTGTACAAGCGAGTCAAGCGGGACAAAGTGCTTAAGAAACACAAGTAACACTGAATGCACATGCTACACAAGTAGAAGTAGGAACTGCAATAAACAACAAGAGAAGGCTTAAGGGGAAGAAGAAGAAAGTTCTAAATAACAAGTTCTTGAAGATAAAAAATAGAGTGTGGGCCAGACAAAGAGTGAAACATATTACTGAAAACAACGAAGCTACTGAGCAAGAAACATCAACCTCAAAGATAAAAAAAAACAATAACTACCAGTCAATAAGAAAAAGAAAAGGTATATAAACAACATCAGGAAGATCAAATGAGCAAAGTGAAAGAATTCAATAGAAGAAGCAGAAATGCGGAGATACTATCACCTATGATTGTTGATCCAGCAGCAATACAAGGGTTAGAGGGTGAATGGGTGGTATATTTGGGTTCAATTAAAGTAATTCACAATGAACATCAACAGAGACAGGGTCCGAATTTAAACAACATAGAGGGTAGTGATACAACTGAACAATCACATAAGGAATGTGTGTCCTTCTCCGAAGAGGAAGTTGCCGATAGTTTCTTTAATGCAACAGTACCTTACAACAACAGAGAAGAAGATCAGGTGACTAAGGAAACAAAAGAAATCATTGGAAAGCATAGACTGTCACCTAGGAGTATCAAAATAGGGAAAAATAGCATCAAGGGTGGGAATTCTAAACCACCTGAAAACTCTCAAAATTAGTTCACCCATCCATCCTTATTTTTATGATGAACATCATAATATGGAATATAAGGGGGATGAAATCAGAATGTGCAACAAAAAGACTAAATAAGTTGGTCAATATATATAAGGCAGACTTTGTGGCTCTCCAAGAGCCTTTTTTGGAAGCTAATCAAATTGAAGGCTACAAATTGAAGCTGGGATTTGATAATGCCACTGCAAATAAGAATGATAAAATATGGTTCTTCTAGAAAAACAACTATGATTGCACAGTTATCTCTGATAAAAAACATCAAATTACACTTAAATGCAAAAAAGCAAGTGAAACTATTTTTTTCTGGATAACTGCAGTATATGCTTAGTCAACTGTAACCAAGAGAAATAGTCTTTGGAGTAACCTAAAAGAACTCCACAGGAGTGTGGATGGTCCCTGGACAGTGCTTGGAGACTTCAACTCAATGTTACCTCCTGAAGAGAAAAGATGGGGAAGCCCTCATAGACTTAGTAGAAGCCTTGATTTTATTAACTGTTTGGAGGAGTGTGAACTTACCGATGCAGGTTTCACTGGCAATATGTTCACATGGTGCAATGGCAAGAGAAGAAGAATAAGGATTATCAAGAGACTAGATAGAGTTCTTACCAACGAAGAGTGGCAAAATGTCTTCCAGTACACAAGAATCGATCACCTTTCTAAAATTGGTTCAGATCATAATCTTCTACTTATGAAGTGCTCTAATAACAACGATGAGGTGATTAAGTATTTCAGATTTCTTAATTTTTGACACAACAACTAGAGTTTATTGAATTAGTAAATGATTCTTGGGCACAAGAAGTACAGAGCAATGAACAGTGGATCCTGCAACAAAAACTTAAGACACTAGCAAAGAGATTAAGCACCTGGTCAAGACAAGGCATTGGAAATATTTTTGACATAGTGCAACAACATGAAGCAGCAACTAGAAGAATGGAGGAAATATATGAGGAAAATTACCCAGACACTAACAGAGAGAATCTTCATAAGACACATGTTGAATATATTCACTAGATTAAGGTGGAGGAATCTATCCTCAAGAAGGCCAGAATAAAGTGGGCTGAGGAGGGTGACACTAACTCTACATACTTTCACAGTTTCATCAAATAGAGAAGAAGAGCTCAAATTTAGAGGATAAAAAACAAGGAGGGACATTGGATCGAGGGTAATTCTGCAATCTCTTAAGAAGCACTCAGACACTTCAAGGACATATTCAATGAAGATGAGGAAAGGGATACGGGAGATATATTGAGATGGATTAACCATATCATCACAGAAGAGGACAATGATCTACTTCAACAAATCCCCTCAGAGGAAGAAGTCAAGAATGCAGTCTTTTCAATTGATCTTAATAGTGCAACTGGACCTGATGGATTTAATGGGCATTTCTTTCAAGTCACATGGGACATCATCAAAATAGAAGTTTGCAATTTTGTCCGGACCTTTTTCGAGGGTGCCTTACTTACTAGATTTTATACCCATTCATGTCTAGTGCTCATCCCCAAGGTGACTTCCCCAGTGGAATTCTTCCAACTTAGGCCTATTAGCATATGTAATGTCACGAACAAAATTATATCCAAAATTCTGGCCAACAGACTTGCTCCAATTTTGCCAAAAATTATCTCTGAAAGTCAGGCTGGCTTTATAAAAGGAAGGCTGATTATAGAAAATGTGTCATTAGCCGAGGAAATCGTACATGGGATGTAAATAACAATGATGTAGGAAATTTGGTTATCAAGCTTGATATGTCAAAAGCATATGATACATTATCTTGGGACTTACTACCAGTAATGAGCAGAATGGGATTCTCGGCACTGGTAGTTAATGCTATTACCAGACTTCTATCCAACAACTGGTATTTTGTCATCATCAATGGAACAATGTATGGTTTCTTCAAATCTTCTAGGGGACTTAAACAAGGAGATCCCCTATCTCCATCACTTTTTATCATAGCTGCTGAGGCACTATCTAAGGCGCTAAATCAACTCAATACCAGGAGCGACTACATTGGCTTCTCGATGAACAAAAAGGGACCATAAATTAATCATCTATGTTATGCAGACGATTTGATTCTATTAACTTCTAGAGACAAGCACCCAGTCAGGTTAATGATGGACACCCTAAGATCTTATCAAGAGGCTTCTGGGCAAGAAATCAACAAAGATAAGACCAATTTTTATACCTATGGCCACTCTAATAGAAGGACTAATAATAGAAAAAGGAGATGGACAGGGTATAGACATGCAAACTTCCCATTCACATACCTAGGTTGCCCAATTTACACAAAAAGAAAGAAGATTGCCTACTTCACAGACATGGAAACTAAGGTGTTACAGAAAGCCGGAAGGTGGAAGGGTAAAATGCTCTTCGCTGGAGGAAAAGCTATTATTATCAATCACATCCTCCAATCCCAAACACTAATCCTTTTTGAAGATATGGCTCCTCCAAAAATAGTGTCAAATCAGATTGAAATGTACTTCTCTAATTGTTTTTTGGGAGAAACAGAAGGGAAAAATAACTACCACTGGAGCTCTTGGACTAACATGTGCTATCCATAGGAAGAGGGAGGAGTTGGCTTCAAAAGACTTCAAGATATTTGTGCATCCTTCTCTGTAAAGAGATGGTGGAGATTTAGAACTGAGAACAATCTCTGGTCAAGATTTCTCCAAACTAAATATTGTCCTAGAGTTAATGCCATATCCAAAGTTAAAAACTCTAAAGACTAACAATTGGAGGAAGAAGCAGGCCGAACCAAATATTTTTTGGACATTGAGTGAAGGTCGGACTCTATTATGGTGGGACAAATGGACCCCTAGTGGGCCCATCTACCAGCAAGTCAACCAATTTGTGAAACCTGGCAATATTAATGTCAAGAATTTCTTTCAAGAACACAGCTGGGACATATCATCTCTTAAGGAGGTAATACCGGATCACGTAGTAACTGAAATCATCAACATTGACAGAGATATCGTCCCTACCAAAGATAAAGCAATATGGTGTCTTAACCCAAATGGACAGTTCTCATGTGCATCAGTCTTTCAAGCACTCAGACAAAGGAGAAGCACCACTACACTGTTCACTAAAATTTGGACCAAGGGACTTCCATTCAAAATTTTCTTTCTTATGTGGAAACGTCTCAAGAAAAGACTCCCACTATATGAAACTCTTCACAAGTTTGGTATTCAGGTGGAGTCTATGTGTTCTTGTTGTAGAAATGCAAAGGAAGAAACTTTTGATCATGTTTTTGATAATAGTGAACCGGCTAATAGAATATGGAGGAATATTGCTTCTCCCCTAGGAATTACTCACAATGATCAAAATATTCGCCAAGTCCTTAATACCTGGTGGAACAGGCAAACCAATAATGTTGTACACAAAATAATACTACAGATTACTCCCAGCATAGTATGTTGGGAGATATGGAAATCCAGATGTGCTAGAAGGTATGGTCAGCGGTCTATAAAGAATGTGGCAACAGAATAGTTTTCAAATCAAAATCATCATTGGGCAGAAAATTCAGCAACATAGATAGCTTTTGGGCTTGGAACAAAGTGTGCAATTTAGTACTCAATTACAAGCCAAGGATCACTAGTAGAATGGTACAGTGGAATATCCCCTTGGACAACTCTTTCATCCTCAACATAGACGACAACAACATGATTAACATGGCTAAAGCTGGGGCAGGTGAAATTGTTAGGAGAAGAAATAGAGACATGGTTATGGCCTTTGCCAAACCCCTTCAATTCACAACTAACAATTATTCTGATGTTCAAGCTGCTCTTTTTGGTGTAGAATGGTGTTGTGCGAACAACATCTCCAAATTTAGCCTTAAATTAGATTCCCTACTGGTAGTTTAGATGATTCAGGGAAAGATTAACTCCCCCTGGAATCTTTACAATGATGTTGAAAAGATCAAGAGAATGGTAAGAAGTCACAACATACAAATCTCTCACTATTTTAGAGAAGGGAATATGGTGGCAGATGCCTTAGCCAAGCATGCTACCAACCTCAGCCAACATGTCATATATGTTCAGGAAAGTCAATTTCCTAATGATGCTAGAGTCACTCTTAGAATGGATAAGCTTAATCTCCCTTCTTTTAGAATAAGAGCAGCTAAGCACAGAGGTTGGTTTTATGAACCACCATGATGTTAGTTTCATGCTTCTATCTAGGACTATACAAGTTGGTCCTGTGTGATGACCCAAAAGGTCATCCCGTAGTTTATAAGTCAAATCTATGTTCCGAGGTCGTAAAAACCTCCTTTTATCTCACCTCAATTTGCTTGTGTATAGCTGAGAAGCCTTTATGTGAAAAACTGAGAAAAATGATAGTTTTGTTTTTGAAATTTGATTTAAGTTGACTTTGGTAAACATTATTGGTAAACTGACTCGGACCCATTATTTGACGGTCCCGGAGGGTCCATAGGAAAATATAGAACTTGGGCGTATGCTGGGAATCGAATTCCGAGGTCCTAAGCCCGAGAAAGAAATTGTTTTTCTGAAAAATATAAAGAATTTTGAAAATTTAATTATATTTGAAATCTATTGTATCGGGGGCGTATTTTGGTTCCGGATCCCGGTATAGATTTGATATGATAATTATGTTGTGTCCGTAAAATTTGGTAAGAAACGGAAGTCGTTTGATGTGATTCGGACCCACGGTTGTAAACTTTGATACTTTGAAGTTATGGAAATCTTCTTTGATTTTTATGATAAATTCGTTGTTTAAGGTGGTATTGGCGATTTGATCGCGCGAGTAAGTCTGTAGGATATTTTTGAGGTTGTGTGCATATTTGGTTTGGAGCCCCGAGGGCTCGGGAGAGTTTCGGATAGATGTTGGGGTGTTATAACTTAGCAAAATCTGGTGTCTAATTGTTGTTGCTAGTATCCAGGGATTTTACCCTATGCGAACGCATGAGTATTCATGTGAACGCACAACACACGCGGGGAGGGGGGTTGGCTAACACTATGTGAATGCATAGTACAGGGTGCGAGCGCGGAGCATAAGAAATTACTCTACGCGAACGCACCTAATAATCCGCGAATGCATAGAGTATTAGGGGGTTGGGTAGATTTTACACAGTGTGAATGCACCACTAAGGATGCGATCGCGAAGGGTGGGGGATGGGTAGTTATGAGATCACATTAGCATGACCGCGAACGCACACGAGATTTAATTAAAAACTCATAACTTCTTCTTCTAAACTCCAAATTGGGCGATTTTTGAAATGAGATTTCACTATAAAATCATAGGTATGTATTCTTAGGGTTGTTTTCTTCAATTTTCATTAACACCTACTAGATTTCTAGGCCTAAAATCATGTTCTTGAGTGTAGAAAATTAGGGAAATGGGTAGAGTTAGGCTTTTTGAATAATTGCAGTTTAGACCTCGTTTTGGGGTCGGATTTCAAAACTAATTACATATTCGGGCTCGTGGATGAATGTGTGAACGGGTTTTGGTCGGAACCTCGTGTTTTGACCAAGCATGCCCGGGGTCGATTTTTGACTTTTTGGGAAGAATGATAGGAAATCTATAATTAGGTATTGGAGTTGAATTATTTAGCATTTATTGATGTTATTGAGCCAATTATTTCTAGATACAATCTATTTTGAGTCGAGTTCAAAAGGAAAAGCGGTGATTGAGGCTTGATTTTGGTCGTGGAAGTCGAGGTAAGTGTTTGGCCTAACCTTATCTTGAGGGAATATGCGTTGAGTCTTATTTGCTATGTGTTTATACCATGTTCAATGTATAGGTGAGGTGACGAGTACCTATACGTTGGTGTCAACCGTGCCCGTGAGTCGGATTATGAATTTTTTGGTTTTCATTGATATTTACTGTGTTATAGCTTGAATTTCACTTTGTGGTTGTTCATTTTGGGTGGAAATTCTTGGTAATGAATATTGTTGAGTATTAGTTTCGGTTGAGAAATCTTATGTAAGGATATGTATTTGAGTGGGATTGGTTATAGCAGTGTCCCTCGTCGGGACGGTGATATTTCTACTGTTGTTCCCTTGCCGGGATGTTGTGATTTATTATTATGGTTCATATTGTTGATTTTTCCTTTCCAAACTTCTGTTATTGATATTGTTTGGGTGAGGAGGAATGTAAAGCACAAAGAGTGATGTCGTGTATTGATTATTGTGAGGAAGAGTGTAAAGCACGAAGGGTGATGCCGTGTATTGATTATTGTGAGGATGAGAGTGTAAAAGCACGAAGGGTGATGATGTGCCATGTTATGATATTAAAAGCACGAAGGGTGATGCTATGCCGTTTCTATTGATTATTGTGATGATGAGAGTAAAAGCACGAAGGGTGATGTCGTGCACTTGCCTTTATTATTTGGTGAGGATGAGAGTAAAAGCACGAAGGGTGATGCCGTGCACTATTTTCTTTGTGTTGTTATTTTCATGCTGTTAAGTTGATATTTGAACTGTGGTTTTATTTCGTTATATTTGTTATCTGATATTTCTTTCCCCCAGCATGCCCCCCTTTCCTCTTGTACTTAACTGGTTATTCTTGTTGTTATTATTTCTTCCGAATATTATTATATTGCACAAGTTGTCTTGATTGTCGTGTCCTAGCCTCGTAACTACTACGCCGAGGTTAGGCTCGATACTTACTCAGTACATGGGGTCGGTTGTACTGATGCTACACTCTGCACATCCTTTGTTGTGCACATCCCGGTACAGGACCCTTTGGACATTAGATCGAGGAGGCTGCCTTCATTCCACGTAGAGACACCGAGGTAATCTTGTTGGCGTCCGGAGGCCTTGGCGTCCCTTACTATTTCATCTTTGTAATCTAATGATTTCAGAAATGGATGTATTTATTTCCTTCATACCATTATATGTATTAATCATAGACAGTCCGTGAGATTGTGACTCCAACATTCTGGGATTTTGTTATTTTGGAATTTCGTAAAAGCAGTGGATTGAGTTATTTACATATAGCATGTTTCATTTTATACCTTTATTTATGAAAATGTTGTATTTCACTTGTTTTTGTCTAATAATAAAGGACTAAAGTAAATTGGAATATTCACGTTGTCTTGCCTATCGGGTTCAACGTTAGGCGCCATCACGGTCCTGGCGGTGGGAAATTCGGGTCGTGACAAGTTGGTATCAGAGCACTAGGTCGTTTAGGTCTCACAATTCACGGAGAAGCTTGGTAGAGTCTGAGGGATCGGTATAGAGACGTCTATACTTATCCCATAGAGGCTGAAGAGTTTAGAAATATCCTCACATCTATTCTTCTCTGTCGTGCGATTTGACTTCTAAATGCTAATCAAATTTCTATTATATTCTATCGCAGATGGTGAGAACACGTGCTTCTTCATCTACTGATCAGCAGCCCGAGGTTCCAGTTGCAGCTCCTATGAGGGGCCGAGGACGTGCTAGAGGCCGAGGCAGGGGCAGAGCTCAGCCCAGAGCAGCAACCCTAGTGGAGGATCCTCAGGTAGAGTTTGCCGATGAGGTTCCTACCCAGACAGTCCCGGTTGGACCAGCTCAGGTCCTAGAGGGGTTCATTTCCTCCCCGGTACTTCAGGATGCTTTGGTCCCTTTAGTGGGCCTTATGGAGAGCATGACTCAGGAAGGTCTACTTCCTACAGTACAGCCGTATCTCAGGCAGGGGGAGGAGCCCAGACTCCCGCCATCCGCAAACTAGAGCAGTTAGCCTCTCAGTTCCAGACTCTAGAACCTCAGACAGCTGGGGTAGTTCACCAGGTATTTTGGCTCAGGCTGTTGAGGGAGCAGCCATGTCCGCTGATGCTTTATGGAGGTTGGACCGGTTCACCAAGTTGTTTCCTACTACTTTCAGCGGTGCACAATTAGAGGATCCCTAGGATTACTTAGACAGTTGCTATGAGGTTCTTCAGAACATGGGGATCGTGGAGACCAATGGGGTCGATGTTTCTACTTTCCGCCTTTCTGGTCCCGCCAAGACTTGGTGGAGGAACTATTGCTTGACCAGACCAGCTGGATCTTCGCCTTTGTCTTGGGCTCAGTTCTCCGATTTATTCTTGGAGAAGTTTATTCCAGTCACCTAGAGAGAGGATCTCTAGAGGTGGTTTGAGCGTCTCTAGCAGGGTTCTATGATAGTTACACAGTATGAGACCACATTCATCACTTTGGCTCGACATGCTATCATGTATTGATTATTTTGAGGATGAGAGTGTAAAAGCACGAAGGGTGATGTCGTGCCATGTTATGATATTAAAAGCACGAAAGGTGATGTCGTGCCGTTTCTATTGATTATTGTGAGGATGAGAGTAAAAGCACGAAGAGTGATTCTGTGCACTTGCCTTTATTATTTGGTGAGGATGAGAGTAAAAGCACGAAGGGTGATGTCGTGACTGTTTTCTTTGTGTTGTTATTTCCCTGCTGTGAAGTTGATATTTGAACTGTGGTTTTATTTCGTTCTATGTGTTATCTGATATTTCTTTCCCCCAGCATGCCCCCTTTCCTATTGTACTTAACCGGTTATTCTTGTTGTTATTATTTCTTCCGAATATTATTATATTGCACAGGTTGTCTTGATTGTTGTGTCCTATCCTCGTCACTAATTCGCCGAGGTTAGGCTCGACACTTACTTAGTACATGGGGTCGGTTGTACTGATGCTACACTCTGCACATCTTTTGTTGTGCAAATCCCGGTACAGGACCCTTTGAACATTAGATCGAGGAGGCTGCCTCCAGTCCACGTAGAGACACCGAGGTAGTCCTGTTGGCATCCGCAGGCCTTGGCGTCCCTTCCTATTTCATCTTTGTATTCTGTTATACTTATTTCAGAAACTGATGTATTTATTTCCTTCAGACCATTTTATGTATTTAATCGTAGACAGTCCGTGAGATTGTGACTCCAACATTCTGGGATTTGGTTATTTTGGAATTTCGTAAAAGCAGTGGACTAGAGTATTTTGGAATATTCACGTTGGCTTGCCTATCGGGTTCAACGTTAGGTGCCATCACGGTCCCGACGGTGAGAAATTCGGGTCGTGACATCCTGGTACACTTAGCGCCCCTAATCCAAATGAAGACTTCATTGAGCAATCGCAATCTCGATGGCAGTTACTGTTATAACGCTATAGCTTCTTTAGTTAAAGCAACTCTGTTACATGGTTTATTCTCTTGACTATTGATTGGCTACGTCCAATCAAAGCATTACCCTTTTCTAGTTAGGCTAACTAGTATTATCGGAGGTAAGGTATTATGTCCCTCTCTTGTTGTATTAAATTTTGAGATTTTATAGACAAGGTAGGGGCCAATGCCAAACTCCCTCCACCTCGGGAGGTGAAAGCCTGGGTGGATGGTTTTAATAAAAAATAAAAAAAAAGAGTATTTAAAAGGCATATGAAAATATCTCGGTCAAATAACAAGATCGTTCGACTATCGAAATTTGAAGTGTTTTATTGTTTTTTGAACGGAGGAACTAGCAAGAAACAACTATTACCTGACCAGCCAACTTTTGTTGTCGATTCTTCAAAATCTCAACGTCATGGTTGGTGAGATTCTTAGTCTCTTGAGCATTACCACGACGTTTGAGGGAAGAGGACAGAATATGAATGCAGTAAATTAGTCCAGGAGCATTTTTACCCAACCAGACCAGTTTTCCAATCATGTTCCTCCTAGGGTCGTCCTTTATCATATCTTTAGGAAGTGAAGGCCATGTGTAATTTATAGGCGATACTACAAGAGCCACTCCTGCTAGCCTGCAACATAATTAATACGTGAGTATATAAGCCAAATTTTTCGGGGGAAAAAAAAACAAAGTTTTCCGATATATTTGATTCGTGAATGAAAAGTACTTTATTAAATATTGATTTTAGTAAAGCTTAGAGTTTTTAAATAATAACGTCCAAGTGTCAATTGGAGCAAGTAACATGAAACTAAATGTTTAAGGAAAACAATAACTTCTTTATCTAGTGAGGAAAATCATCACTTTCCTCCTTTTTTAAGGAAAATATTTTCTGTAGCTAACCAAACATTAGAAAATAACTTTGTCATGAAATTTTTATTTCTTAAAAAATAACTTCCTGTCATTCCAAACACTCACTAAACAGAAAATTACTTGCATAAGAAGAGGTGTTACTGTTACCGATAATAATGTTAGTACTTCTTTGACTGAAATTTTTTTGATGTTTTCAATACCTTTGTGGTATATGTTTAAGGCAACTCCAAGCTGAGTAACATCCTGCAGAGATTGCAATGATGTAAAACTTGGATCCTAGTTCTAATTGATCAGCTAATTCCTCAATGTCAGACGCTTCATTTTTTGATGAGCGGTCTGGATTCGGATCACTCTCTCCATATCCAGGTCGATCATATTGAACCAGGTATATTCCTATTTCATTTCTGAGTTCCTGGTAATAAAGCTTAAAGCTTCAGTTTCAAATAAAACTTATGAAGTAGCTAGCTAGCTGAAGATGATTATGTAGTGTTCTAAGATAGCTGCGACTATGTTTGGAATAAAGGAAATCATTTTCCATGAGAAATAATTTTTAGGATACATTTTCTGGTGTTTGGTGCTGAATGAAAAGTATTTTGTGCACGGAATAGAGACTATACTTTTTGATGAAATTATTGAGTCCTAAAGATTAATAATAATGTGTAAGTATTAGAGCAAATAATATAAAGGATATGTTTGGACAGAGATTTCCAAATATTTTTTGAAAATGCTGATTTGGTGAAGTTTGATTTGAAACTGAAAATGTGTTTGGACAAGAATTTTGGGGCAAGTTTTGATACGTTAAGAAAAACTCCTTTTCCCCCCTAAAATGGTCATGATTTGGCCCCAAAAAGAGGTCTTAAGCTATATTTGGTATTTGAAGTTTTGATTTTCGAAATCTCCTAAAAACTAGATCAATTCTATAAACAAACACATATTTAAAAAACATTGATTTTTTTTTCTCCAAAACTTATAGCCAAACGCCTACGAAGTTAAACAATTTTCGTTAGGGAAGTCTTTTTTCCACTTTTGATGAAAGGAAAACATTTTTGGTAGCCAAACACCAGAAAATGTAACTTTTCCATGAAAAATATTTTCTTGGAAAATAATTTCGCCCATAGAAACACGCCCACGGTACGTACTTGGCATTCTGGATAGGTGATATCTTTGGAATCGTTAAGACCATGAGCAACGATCACTTTGTAACTGGACATGTTCTTGGCAACTCCAGTTTCCCTGTAAGCCAAATATCTTCCATCACGTAGCCTAATTCTTGAAGACTTATCATGATCAGCTGGTTGGGTGGAAGATTTTTTAGGTTTATTAGTTAAACCGCCAGCACAATTACTTGGCAAAGACTGTAGAGCTTTTCTGAAATGTTGCATTTTCTGTAAGTCAATAATACCGAGAGCTTTTAGGGAAGAGGAACGAATAATGCATGTAGATACAAGTCGGAAGAATTTGAGCTGATAATTGCATAGCAAGCAATCATGCATATTATCTTTGTTTAAAACCCATAGTGTTGGCACAAAGCACTGACTTTTGATGCTTTCCCAAGTTAATTAGTAGTTGATACCACGTTCTTTATTTTTTATTTTTATTATATGTAGGAAAATACTTTTATTTTTATTTATATATATATATATATATATATATATATATATATATATATATATATATATATATATATTAAAGAACGGGGTGGAGGGGAGGAGTTATAAAGTCGAGAATCGAACTCTCACCAGCAAGATAAAAGTTCAAGTTGTCAATTAACTAAGATACTAACTTTCCATATTTCTTTTTTTTTTTAAAAAAAAAAAAAGATTACGCATCCTTGTATATATACTGATTTTTCAAATGGCAGAAAATGAAAGATTGTGTGAGCCCGTAGGCCGTAACGTATTGATGCAAATTTGCTAAACAATTTGATGCTTTACTTGAACCTTTATATGTCAAACCATTTATAAATTATTGCGAAGATCTCGTTAGATATCAATAGGGAGAATTATTAACAAAGTCACCTCTCAAATAACGGAACCCACGGGAGTGAGACCTTTCCTTTGTTTACCGTCTCTTTTCTGTATATAAAAAAAAAGGTGGTCGCCTCATTTAATCTATAATCGTTTTTTAAAATTCTTTTAATTAGTACCCAAAATTTAAGCAAATTCAGGTCTTTTTCTCCTCCTCCTTCTTCTTCGTTGTAAAAGGGTGACGGTGATTTATATGATGTTTGTAAGCATAAATTTAGGTGATTTATGGTGTTTTACAGTAGTGAACTGTTGTGGCGCTTTTTTTTATTTTATACTATTGCTTAGGATTTTCTTATTCTTCTTCTTAAATACAAAATAAGTTTGTTAGTGTAACGATCCGACTTGTCGTTTTGAACATTTACACTCCTTTCAATTATTTGAAGTCTTGAATAGCTTCATATGATGTATTATGACGTGTGTGAATCGTCAGTCTTGATTTTCAGGTGTTTCGGGATTAGTTCGGAAGAATAAATTTCATGTCGGAAGCATAAATAAAAAGGGTTGACCGGAGTTTGATTCTTGTGCAAACGACTCTGGAATAGAATTTTGATGGTTCCAGTAGCTCTGTTTGGTGATTTCGGATTTAGGAGTGTGTCTCGATATTTATTTTGAAGTCCGTAGTTAAATTTGGCTTGAAATGACGAAAGTAAGAATTTTAAGGTATGGAAGTTTGACCGGGAATTGACTTTATTGATATCGTGGTCGGAATCCGATTCTGCAAATTGGAACAACTCCATTATGTTATTTATGGCTAGTGTGCAAAATTTGAAGTCATTCCGGATTGATTTGACACGTTTCGGCACAAGATATAAAATTTTAAAAATTTAAAAGTTTATATGTTCGATTCAAGGTGCAATTTGTAATTTCGGCGTTGTTTAATGTAATTTGACACCTTGAGTAAGTCCGTGTTATGTTATGGAACTTGTTGGTTTATTCAGACGGGATCCCGAGAGGTTCGGGTAAGTTTCGGACAAGGTTCGGATAACTTTTGGACTAAGTTGAAGTTCTATAGCTGTTGGTTCTGGTGTTCCGCACCTGCAACTGGAATGGTGCAGGTGCGATGGTCGCAGGGGCGAAGAAGAAGGCGCAGAAGCGAGGAAAGCTGAGCTAGGGAGTCTTCGCAGGTGCGGGAAATTCACATGCTTCTGCGGCTCCGCAGAAGCGGTATTGTGGTCGCATAAGCGAGCTGGAGTGCAGAAGCAATTTAGCCATCCGCACATGCGGTTGCGCAGAAGCAGACGAAGGTCCCCAGTGCAAGGGGTGTTGGGCCAAGCTGTTCTTGCGCATAAGCGAGATTTATACTGCAGAAGCGTTGGTCGCAGATGCGACAAGGTGATCGCAAATGCGAGAAACGCTAGGCAGTATCTCTGGCAAAACTAATGATACATTTTACTATCAAGCTGAGTAATACAATTGTCTTTTGTAGTATTGTTTTTGTCGCTGTCTTCGGAAGCCTTGCTCCCGAAATCAAGCTTGTTATTTCTTTCGATTTTAATACTAAGTCTTACTTTTCATTTAATTTATTTATCTCTTTGGAATCAAATCAATTCACTTGTCTATAAACTACATAACAAATTTATCAGTACCGTTTTACGGTAAACAATAATTAGGTGAGTTCTTTTCAAAATCAGTTGTTTTGTTTTTGTTTGGACCACTTCACTGGTCAGCTAGGTCGGGCAGTTTTTTGCTAAATGGCATTTTATTGTTCTTCACTAGATCCGATAGTTTTTTGCTAAATGCATGGCATTTTATTGTTATTCACTTTCGATCACTTCTTTTAAGGTATTCTATTACAGAATAAGACTCTGCGCACTTTAATCCTTGTATAATACTTCGTGTGAAACAAATAATAACTTAATTTAACCTCCATCGATTTCTAATAAATTATCCATTAGAATTTTCCTACATATTTCTGAGTAATTAGCTCATAAACTTTGTGTTAATGTCATAAGTTGACTATTTGAGTAGACTGGCTGTGTTGGGTGGTTCATGGGCTCTGACCCAATCCCAAGAAATTGGGTTTTGCTGAATGCATCAAACATTCAGATCCAAACCATTTCTTTGCTGATTCCACGAAACTGATCCTAAGTTGATAATGACATCATTGCAACATTAATTCATATGAAAGGGAAATCGGAGGACAAGGTTAAATTACTATAAAATCAGTAATTTAAGGTCAATTATTAACTTATTTTGCTTTTCTTACGTTCGGAAAAATCACAGATGAATTGGGAGCCCATGGCAATAATAACGGAGGATATGGGAATTGGATTCTGAACAGGTAGACTTAGGAATAAAGAAACTTTAGATAACTCCTTTATTATATGAACATATTTTTCAAGTTTTCTTTAAATACTAATTGTACACGCATATAAATTTCAAGTTCAAAAATTATATGATGGAATTATAATTTATATTTGCTGATGAAGATGGTGAAAATGTCGGTGATAGATTCTGAAGGTTTTCGGATCGATTGAAATGAAGAAACTTAGCTAGCGTTTCGCCATAGATTTTCAAATTTGTTGATTTGAGTGAAGTTTGGTTTGAAGAGAAAATGTGTTTGGACATACGTTTTCAAAACATATTTTCCAACTTTATTTTGGAAAAATATGTATAAAATTCCCAAGTTTTGGAATTTTGCCAAAATATGGGCAAAATTTATAACCAGCCAAATAAAATCCCAAATTTATTTTGACAAAACTCGTGGCCAAGCAGGTCCTTACTGAAAGGGGTTATTGCTCCCGAATAAAGTTGGTGTGAACATGGGCAAAAACACTGAGAGCCCGTTTGGACATAATTTTTCGAAATCAGGTTTGTTCATAAAATTTCCAATTTTTACTTGAAGATGCATTTTAGAAATTTTCAAAAATTTGAAAAACTCCAAAAAACCGTTTTTCAAAATTTTCATTCAAATCACTCACAAAACTTCAAAAAATAATCCAAACTAAAATTTATATCCAAACACAACTCTAAATTTCAAATACCATTTTCACCATTTTTTAAAATTTTACAATTCTTATATCCAAACGTCTAATAAGATAAAGTAGATTAACATTATTCCACGTGCCAATATATACCTGATTAATTCCCTGTCATAAATTGGCAACATGTGCTGGCAGTGAGAAGCAGAACAATTTCAAGTACTACAATATTACATAAGTTTTCATTACTTATCATGATTACGTAGCAAAAAATAAATATGGTTAAAATGTATAAATAAATAAATTAATTATGATTAAATAATAAAAAGTTATTTGATGTCATACACTTACCGATTTAATATGTGTAGTATGAATAAGTGATAAGCATTTTTTGCCGTGAATTAATCGTATAGTATTAACTATACATAAAATAATAACGGACAATCTTTTCTCCAATATCAGTCAAATTCAGTTAATTCGAATTTTATGTGGCCAAAAAAGTAGTGTGAAAACATTATAGGACTTGCTTGAAATACAAAACCATAAAAATGAGATGAGCAACCTTAAAATCTAAAGCAGAGTTTGACCACAATGTTCAAACCTGCAAAATACTATGCATTAGGACAAAGTAAAAAATAATATTCTTTCCGAACATGGATTGCTTGTACCCAACCGGCCAAAGCTGCCATTTTAGTCCTCATACATAGCATTAAACAACTCAAACAGCAATCTTAAAATAGTCAAAACAAGTGAAAGGGTAAAGGAGGAAAAAGGTACATGTACCCATGCCCCTCATCTACCTAGCATCTAAGGCCAGTAATTCTTAGATATTTTTGCTGAGAATTAGTGTATCTGGTAAGCTCAAATCAAACCCATAAACTCAATTTTCAATTTGCTTTTCAATTTCAGAAAATTAATGGTTTTCAAGAAACTTGTAGTAATGATGATGGGTTGTCTGGGATGTGCTGGTCAGCCCACAGAACCATCTCCTTCTCCTTCTGTTGAGAAAACTGAATCAAAGCCACTTGTAGATGAATCTGTTGTTGTCACTTCACCTAGAGTCAAACTTGGTGATGGCAGATACTTGGCTTACAGGGAAAGAGGAGTGCCCCAGAACATTTCCAGATACAGAATTATTATTGTTCATGGCTTTGGCAGTTCCAAAGAAATGAGCTTTATGGCTTCTGATGTATGCTCATTCTCTTTCTCTTTCTATCTTTTTTATTTCTCATGTCTTTATTTACCATAGTTTTACTGTTTGAAAGTGAATTCTTTATCATCAAACTGCTAGAGAATTCATAATTGAGTGGCAATAGCATAGATTTGAGGAGATAGTGTTGAAATAAATAGATCCATAACTGTTTTTTTCTTTTTCAAGAACAATTAAACTTGACATTGCCTAGTTAGAACTACTGTTTCCACTGATAATTGAATTGACTTCAACCCAGAATAAGTCATTGAAATTCCCTTCTGTTTTGTGGTTTATCATATTTAGATCCTTTTCTTTAGGTTAGAATTTATTGAATGGAGCTGGAAAGTGCTTTCTTTTGTGCTAAAGAGGTGTTATTCTTGAATATCATGCAAAAAAATGTCTAGTTTAGAATGATCTAATAGTGTTCTAGTTCCCAGGAACTCCTGGATGAATTGGGGATATACCTTTTGATCTACGATAGAGCTGGATATGGAGAGAGTTCGATAAATCCAAAGAGGTCGCTTAAAAGTGAAGCATCTGATATCGAGGAGCTAGCTGATCTGTTGCAATTAGGATCAAGATTCTACATAATAGGTGTGTCGTTGGGATGTTACCCAGCTTGGAGTTGCATCAAGCACATTCCTACAAGGTAACAGAACTAACTTGACAGTTTTAGCTTGTTGGTTTTACTAGTTAAAGTTTAGGCCTATTAGATTTTACTTTTGTGATTATAATGCATTGCAGGCTTGCAGGTGTGGCTCTAGTTGTTCCCTTTGTCAATTATAAATGGCGGACACTGCCTAAGGATCTGACAAAGGATGATTACAGGAAACAACTCAGCGGGCGGGTTATTTGGATCACACGTTATGCTCGGGGGTTATTACATTGGTGGTTGACTCAAAAGATTTTCCCATCAGCTTCTGTGCTTGATGGAAACCCTCAATTTTTCTGTGACAAAGATTTGGATGCCTTGAAGAATACACCAGGATATCAATTGTTCACTCAGGTAACATTCTGCCATTGAGCCCCCGACAAAAAAAAAAAAAAGACCACTTTGTGTAAAGATTGAAAATTTTAACAGATGCTTTTACTTTCTTTAACAGGATGGACTAAAGGATCGAAGTGTATTCGACTCCCTTTGTAGCGACTGCATTGTGGCTTTTGGAAAATGGGATTTTAATCCATTGGAGCTGAGTAACCCGTACCCACAAAATGAAAGCTCAGTTCACATCTGGCAAGGCCATGAAGACAAAGTTGTGCCTGTTCAATTACAAAGACATGTCTCACAAAGGCTCCCCTGGATTCGGTATCATGAAGTTCCTGATGGCGGTCACTTGCTTGTGTATGACAGGGCAGTGTGTGAAGCTGTCTTGAAATCGCTTGTGCTTGGGGAAGATCCTCCACTATACAGGCCAAAGTTAGAAAACTAAAAGAATTTATTCGTCTTTGCACTCACACGGTGCCCCTGTAAGTAGATTGATTTCTTGAAATTAATACAAGTGTGAATGATTTGCATGGTCTCCATAAACTTTCCCAGAAAGAAATAAAGTGAGAGGCATTTCAACTATACTAGACATAGATATTAAAACACAAAAAGGAGGGAGGAGGGGGGAAGGATATCTTGTGGCGACAAGACTTGCTATTAGGAGTATGTTAGGGCCATTCTCAGCTTTCATTTGAAAATCTTGTCAAAGAAATGATCGAAACCTGTCTAAATCTCCCTTCCACACCTCTTTTTAAACTGAAAAAGAAGCTAAATAAATTGAGTCTTGTAGATCTGCTGTTTCAAATTCATCAAGTTGGCTGCTGCTTATTATGTTTGTTTTGACTTCAAACAACAAACTGCCTACTGTTGTTTGTAGTTTAAGGTGTGTTTCAAAGTTTTCTTTTGTCTTTTCCCTTTTCTGGGATTGCAGACAGATGGTGTTTCAAATTCCAGCATGAAGATTACTAGTGTACAATGTTAGACAGTTTAATGTTTTTGTATTTATTCAAGAAGAATTAATACACAAGACGAACTTGATTGCACATAGGAATCTTGATTCCTGATTGCCATTTTTTATATGAAGTGGGAAATTTCTATCATTTGGGAAACAGACATGTCACAGAGTAAGGATTTCCTTTTCTGACAAAACAAATTCCCTACGGAAAGTAAAGGCTATAAATTAAACTAACTTCTCTGCCCGGCAAAGAATGCCTGCCTTAAAGATGTTATGTGCCTTAAACATAAAGTCATGCAAACTATATGAGCTACTTCTCTCAATTTCATGTTCTAAAGATTAAAGAATCAGCTAGTACTAGGTTGCAAGGAGAAAGGTAATTAGGTTGCAAATCGAAAGGTATGAAGTATGAATGTTGGGCAACTCAACTTGGAAAGTTCATTTTGTTATTTTTGATAGAGTTCAAGTTTTATGTAATGATAGTGTAAATTTATTAGGTCACTTTTGTTTACCTTGAAAATAGTAATTACAATTATATTTGATTTTGTGGTTCTAAAAATACGTTATTTATTTTAATACTAGTTGTTAAGCAATAGATGCTAAGTGTGGGTAAGGAAAATGAGATAAGAGCTTAAGGACAGTATGTTATGCAAACTGAATAGCTGTGAATCGGGGTGAATCGGGGTCTCGGGCTGGCCTAGGCAGGGCCTCGAGGTCGAGCTAGGTTGCCTAATAGGAGGCGATCGATGAATGACGAACAGTTAGGAGGGCCTCGAAAGTGGCCTATTATGATCAATGATGAGTAATAAATGAAGAACAATCAACGAAATACAATAAATGTAGGCAACAAATCAACAAAGAGACAGTAGAGTATGTTTGCGTTAGAGAGCAGAGAATGTTTTTGTTCTTGTATTGAATATCATGTGTGCAAGAAATGATAAGGGTCCCCTTTATATAGGAGGATGAGGGGGAATCCCAACATAATACATGTATAATTATTACAAAGGACTATAGCTGGTACAACTATTTAATGGTTCGGTACAAACATGTACTATTCTTGCAGGCATTGTCAGCTTTAACCACGCGTGTTTGGGAGTCCCGTGCCTTTCCATGATGGGCTTCGATCTTTCTTCTGTCTCGAGGTACACTGATCCCCCGATATCGCCCCTCGAGGGTTGATATTTTGCTTCGATTTCGTCGAGATCAGGCTCGGAATATCGTAAAGAACCAGAAATCGGCCATCCCGGATTTCGACCGTATACAGATAGCCCCTGCATTTCTTGGGATGAAAAGACAAGAAACAATTTGAATTCTCAACCCTTCAATGCTTCCATTATTACGTCAGTTACGCCATATCAAGCGATTGACGTGACAAAAGTGTGTCCAATGGTCGCGTCCATACAACCCTTGAAAAGCTTTTGAATTGATTACGGCGGTTGGCTGTCTTTTGGCCTCCTCCAACGTGCATGATTGGCCTCTATAAATACTTCTTCTTTTGCCCCTTATTTTTTTTACTGCATCTTCAAGCTTTCAAAAGAGTCTTTCTTACTTTTCTCGTGCGTTCTTTCTCTGAATACATTTTCTTCCCCTCTGAAATCTTTTCACAAGAATGGAGAAGATTTCCACCACTGTTCCTCAGGAAATATGCCTTCCTCTTCTTTACGTTCTTCTAAAGACAAAGCAACAGTACCCTCTAGTCTCAAGGATAGCATCCCCAGACCCTGCGAAACAACCTCCGATTTAAGGTCAACAAGCCTTCTTCGAAGTCGGGACTGTGTGAACCCGTATCTCGGTATATCAGTATAATAACGAATACCGAGAAGGCGAAGGCCGACTGCCGCTGGGGAGATGCGGTGCAAGTGGAGATTCCTTCTTGGGAGGAAGACATAACAACCCATAAAGCCGTCTTTCTCAATGTGTACACCTATCCATTTACCCTGGGCCCGGTAGGGCCGTCCTCGCCATCGATAGACCTCGTGATTCTTGATTTCTGTAGGCGGTATCAAGTGACGCTCGGCCAGATTTATCCATCGTTTTGGCGGATTGTATATATGATCAGACATTTTGCAAACATGGTCGAAGGGATGCCTTTTACCCTCGATAACCTGATTAAATTGTACAGTCCCCGATTCTTTTGAGGTGGCCTGATTAAGCTCCAACGTCGGGCATCGAAGGCTTTCTTTGCTTGCACCGACGAGATCAGGGACAGAGGGTGGATGAGCCGCTTTGTCCGAGTTAGGACCTCGGGCCTTATTCCAGTGTAGAAGATGTCGTTCCCTGAAGAGCGGAACATGAAACGTAAGTGAACACGTCAATTAGGTGTTCTCTTTTTCTTTTGGAACAATTTCCCCACGAACTAACTTCCTCCGTGTCTTGTTGAACCGCTGGCTGTTGAACCAGAGGCTTTAAAATTGGAAATTGTTGTTGTACCACCTCGGGCCGAAGAGGCTATCGATGGTGGATTGGGTGGTGTCCCCGAGCCAGTTGGCGGCCAAAACATTCCCCGAGCAGGGGGGCGCTCGGTAGACGAGCCGGAAGAGCCTAATTGTGAAGCTCTCTAGAAGTAAGAGAAGGCCCCGAATCTGTCCATCTGGGGTAAGTGAATTGAGTGATTCCCTGCCGGACCCGGTGTTGATACCCAATTTTTCCACAATTTTTTTTAAAATTGCATATATACCTTCAAAATCATGTTTTCATAGCAATTGGTATTTTTGATATATAATTTTTCCATATTTTTATTAATTTATTTTAATTCATCCAGCATTTTATTTCCAATAATTAATTACAAAATTTCATTGCAAATGATTTCAAAAGCATTTCTTGATTTAATTTATTATTTAGGGTCCTACTAAGACCAAATTATTTCACAATTAGCCAAATTGGCACATTTCGACTATAATTGCAATAACTTTGCAATTATAGTCCAATCATATGATTTATACTATTTTTATCCAGAAATTAGTTTTAAATACTAAGTAATCATTTCAATTTATTTTCTAAGCATGAAGTTTATTTTATACAATTATCAGCTATTTTATAAATTTTTTTAGTTAATTTAATGGGGTATTTAACAACTAGCCACCCTTTATTTTAATTTTAGCCTAAATCAATCTAATTCCTAACCCAACCAAATAACCCAACAGACCCCCAAGCCCAAACCTAAAGCTACCCGGCCCAATCCGGATCCAATCCTGGCCGTTGATCAAAATTGATCAACGGTCCAGATGACCACTTCCTAAAATAAACCTAATGACTACCCTCCCCTCTCTCATTTCCCCCTCATTTCACTCCGCCGTCTCAACTCTCTCATCTCTCTCTAAACGCTCATGCTAAACCTAACTTCCCCCTTTTCTCTGGCCGTCGTCTTGCCGGAATCCATGGTGGTCTCATCACCCCCGACCTCATGGCTCCCTCCTTAAGCGTGTATCACTGCCTTGAAGCCCTCAAGTGAACTAGAGGCAGCTCACTCACCTCCCATGATATGTCATGCCATTCTCCGGCCACCCATGGCCGTCCGAGTAAGATCTTACCATTTCCGGTCAAAACAGGTGACTCTTGAGTTTTTCTCCTTCTCTCTGGGTTCTCTCTTTGAAACTCTAACTACTAAATTCTCGATTCTTCTTAGATTTGTAACAGATCTATACATATTATGAGTTATTGTGATGTTTTCTTAAAAAAAATTCAGTTTTCCCTAAACGGTTCTTCATTTTTTAAAAACTAGGGTCCTAGACCCTTTTCAAAATAGTTTTCCTTTCTGATTTTTAGAATTATCGTATGATTTTTATCATGTTTATACATTATTTAAACCTTTTCCCTTTTGGTCTGATTTATTTTGCTAAAACCCTAGGTTTTCGGTTTTGATCCTAGATTCTAAGTGTGTCTGTGATGATACGTTTGATTAATCTATGTGTGTGTTTGATTTTCATGAGCCTCTCAAGTTTCTGTGAGTTTACCCTATTTTTTGCTTATTAGACCTGCTGATTCTTTGTTTTTCTGCGTATATTGTGCTTGTTCTGTTAGTCCCTCTAATTGCTTCTATTTTTCTATGAGACTCTTTCTATTGTGATTATTAGGGTTTTTGGCTCTTGTTCTATCGATTATACCATGTGTATTCTGCTAAGTTCTTTAATTATTTACTATATCATATGTGAATCCCTAATTTTGTGTGATTAAGGTTTCTGATTTTGCCTATTGTGCGTCTATTCTCTTAAATCAGTGTTATTTGTCACTTTGAATATTTGAATAATTGTGATTAGTACTGTTCTCTACTGATTTTGAGTATTTTCTTAAATTTGTGATATTTTCCCTAATTGATGCTGATTTCCTGTGATTCGAATCTCACTCGAGGTTTTCTTATTGATTTTCGGAATATAAATTATTTCCTCCCTTATTTCTATGAATAATTTTGCTGTCAAATTAATTCGTATAAATTTTCCTTAAATGGAATCCTGAACTTGGTCTTACTTACATACTATATACATCTACTACACTTAGGCTACTGTTTTTATGCTCTACACAATTCCTTTCCTTATTTTTAGCTTGCTTATTACCGTTTGACAATGACTCTTTAATTAACCGGAGTACTTACATTAATTTGATTCTAATTAATGTGTACTTCTATAATTTTGCTGAACTATTATTTTGTTACCATATCTTCTGCTTGTTTCAAAACTATAAGTACCCATGCGCTTTCATTAAGCAACACACGATCACACATTGTTCAAAGCTCTCTCTCTTACATACACACATACTCTCTTATGCTCTTCTTCTGATTACTTGCTATTATCAGTCGGCTCCAAGCCAAGACTGATTATTCTACTCGCTTACTCTTCCTCCTGTATTTGTCATCCCCTGTCTGGTATGTACTGATTACAATTTGAGTTTCAAAAACAATATGTTTCTCTTAGTGCTTCAATTCATCCTGTTTCTGATATGTTTCTACTTATGGTTTTGCTGTTATGTTTGCACTTAACTTGATTACATTGTTATCCATTTTACATGTTATGTATCCTCTCCCTTAGAACTCAGCATGTTTAGGTACTAATACCCCTTTAGTATACTTCTACTATGACTCTGCTTGACTCAGGTTGTTATGATTGTTGAACCAAACCTTCCGTGGAAGACAACTTGTGCTTAGTCCTGTTTCCTTAACTCCCTGAAGACTTCTGTGATTATGAACTTATGTGTCACTTTGCCTATTGTGTTCCTGCCCTTATGTGCTTCATATTTGTCCCCAACTCCTCATCTCCCTGCTTGTGATTGTTAAACTTGTTTTATTTCTTGTTTTATTCTATGTGTGCTGTTTTGGTATGTTGTTTGTTCTGATTACCCTACCACCACCCCCCCCCCCTTTAAAACTGTTTTCACTAAGCAAATTCTCCTATTGTTATGCAAAACTTATCTCAAACAATGTCTACTTTCAAAAGTTGTTTTCCAACTCAATCTTTCCAAAACTATGTCAAGCACTCTCACTATACTCTTAGGAACCTAGGTTCTGCCCCTCTAATGTGTGACTGCTTTGGGATCCGTATGAACTACGATGCATTAGAGCTGGCCCTTCCACACTGCACTTACTTAACTAAGGTTATGAAAATCTGGGTGTGAGCACTGTCCGGGATCCATTGCGGTCCTTAGGGAACTCTGACACACCCGGATTATGTGAAAGGCTATGAAACACTGTTGGCATTGAGAATTCTGGAGATCTGGGCCTATTGGTAGGCTCCCTATAGTGTACCTTCTTATTTTCGTATTCATTTATGTAATTCATGCGATGGCCTGTAATAATTTATTTGTAAACAACTATTGGGGATGGATAGTGAAAAGGGAAGGGTAACTATGCATGCCAAATGCTAGAAATCATGTTCTTAGATTTACATTTCCTATTTGCACAATAGAACTCATGTTTAGGACCAATAATTGCAAATCATGCATTAGATATCATGCTTCTTAGGCTCTATGAATAGTGTTTCAGCATATCATTTTGATACTACTTTTATATCACGTAGAGATCCCGTGTTAGGATAAATATATTAATATGAATCATTATTCGTGCAATCATGCCTCATAATGCTAACCATGCTGTGCACGTAGAAATTCTATTCTAGGATAAACAACACTAAAATAAATTGTC
Organism: Nicotiana undulata; assembly: GCA_005239495.1. Taxonomy (NCBI): domain Eukaryota; kingdom Viridiplantae; phylum Streptophyta; class Magnoliopsida; order Solanales; family Solanaceae; genus Nicotiana; species Nicotiana undulata. Next base: position 33,005 of record MDKH01091368.1, read on the forward strand.
TCCTTTGCATATTCTGAAACCATGCCTAATGCTGTAACTATCGTGCATTTAGAAATCATGCCTAGGAAATTCTGCATACAAATCGCTCTGCATCTCTATGTGTGCATATTAGATATCATGTCTTAGGATTTCATTCATACTCGCTCAGTTACACCTAGCTAATTACTGATGCATGAGAAAAAGGTATAAAAATAGCCCCACCCCGTTTTAACAACTGGTAATCACCTTGTGTTTTTACAACACCTAGAACAGCATGTTTAGGTAACACAATTTACTACAATTCTCTTAATCCTGGTAATTAGTATACACTGTCCTGCGCCTAGGCAAGCCTTAGGTGATTAAATTGTTAAAACTGGAAATCTGTCTTTATGTGTGCTGCCTAATACTTAACAGGTCTTAAAATCAGTAGGCAAACTGATTAGGGCCTGTTCCTGAGTTATAAAAATAAATCTGCATATCTGTTGTATTCTTATGCTCACCTAGACACCATGTCTTAGGACCCTATATAACAATACTGCCCTTATTTGTGTTTGAGTCGTGTTGTTTACATGCATTACTTGTGGAGGTAAAACTGAGCCTTTATTTTCTCTTTCTTGTTCCTCATTTACTGAAGTCCTATATGTTTTGCTTGTCGCCTTAGTATTTTTCCTTTTAAACCTGAGGGTCTGCCTGGAACTGCCCCATGTAGAGGTCCTAAACTCCTCCAGGGCCATTAAGAAGGGATGTGTAACAACACGCATAGAGGTCGCTAAATAACACTTGCTTAATAACCGCCAAGGAGTGGGAAGGGTAGATATGGATATGATGACCGGTGTTCTAATACCACGTGTAGTCCCTCTCTGAGGAGTGATTACCGGATATTGTACTGATGTGATCCTATAGGATAAACAACCTAGGACCCCCCTATCCTTTATGTACATGTTTAGATTATAATTCTTTCAAAAAACCCTACTTAGACATTAAATCTTTTCAAAACTTTGTAACACATGTGTGCTTAGACTGTGAATCTTTCAAAACTCTTTACTTGCTTAAACTTTAATTGCCTATCTACTACTTGCTTAAAATTCACAAAGTTGTTTGGTCGGGAACCACAGTTGTGGACTCTGAGGGGTGCCTAACACCTTCCCCTTGGGGTAATTTCAAGCCCTTACCCTATCTCTGGTTATCCAAATCAATGTTTGTATATAACCCTTAGTAGGTGTCCTAACGCACCTTAATTCGTTAGGTGGAAACTCTTCGAATCCTTGCATACCCTTTTTCCAAAAGGAAACGAGTTGTCCCGATAATCTCAAGACCCCGACTAATCCGAAAGGAGGTGTTGAAAAAGGGGGCGCGACAACATGGCGACTCTGCTGGGGATTTTTTTAGGCTTTTACCATTTTCAAACAACTTTGTGGACTTAGGAATTTACTTTGTTAATATTTTCATTCCTTTCCCTTTTATGTGCAATTAACTGTTTATTTCCTTCAAATATTTGACCTTTCTCAAAAGCAAAACTAACTTGTTTCCTTATTTTTCTTTGTAATCGCTTTCGATTACAACTGTTGTATTTACTGCTTTTACAACGTGCAAATACATGACTACATGCTTTTACTTATTATTTATTGCATAGTCATGCTCAACATCATACTCCACTCGTGCTAAAACAAATCCTATAGAACCTCTTGATGAGTGGTTGCGCCCTTCCTATTTTTATCACCCTTAAATTCAGAAAGGCTTATTTGCGATAAAACTAGTCGATCAGCGGTGCAGTCGACAGTTCCCTGCCTTCCCCATTGAGTTTTCCGCTCAAGGGTACCGGTCTAATACTCCATAGAAACCTTAGTCCCTTATACTGTTGCATGCATCATGGTCAAACCTAGATAGGGTAATGTGTTGTCCACACAATAATCTTTAAGACAACCTTGTCCAAAGTCCACCGGATTTTCATAATCCCAACAGACATCATCACATTCTATGCATTTATTTGGAGAACTAAATGCTTGTATACTAATCATAAATGTTAAATAGTCGAGTCCGGTGGAGGTTAGGACCTAATCATGTTTATCTTTCAGAAATATGAGGCACGAAGTGCCTAGATTCGGCATGGTTAGAAATATTCACCCAAAGCTCTTGAACTGGTGGGAGGACCTTCACTCTAGTGACAAGAAACTTGTCAAGAAATACCTGGGACCGTCTCTCCTGGATATTCAACCCAACACCATGTTAATCGAGGCTGCCACCTTATTCTGGGACTACGAAAGAGCCGTCTTTCATTTTGGGGACATTAAAATGACACTGTTGTTGGAGGAAATAGGAGGACTGGCGGGGTTAGTTTGGGAAACCCCTGGGTTGTTAGTGCTTGAAAACCGCACAGGCAAAGGCTTCTTTAAACTGATGGGTCTAAAGAAGAATGCAGAGTTAGAATGTCTGAAGAATTCGTACATCCCTTTTGAGTACTTGTACGAAAGGTACGACCACAACAAGTCATACCATACCTACCATGACGAATTCGCCATCACGTCTTTGGGACATATTCACCGTAGGGTATTTGTCTTCATTGTTTGCTTCTTGGGGTTGATCGTGTTTCCAACAAAGAAAGAAAGGGTCCACACTAGGTTAGCTATGGTAACCAAGACTTTGATGGAGGGAATTGGCAGGCAGACTTTCAGCATTGCCCCTATGATCATCTCGGACATTTATCGAGCCTTAAAACACTGTAAAAAAGAGCTAAGCACTTTGAAGGCTGCAATATGTTACTACAACTCTGGCTCTTAGAACATCTCCAAAAGGGCCAGTACCAGCAAGAATTTCAGCGAAGGGCATGGAATGATCATATCGCTTTCCACCACCCCAAGCGAATGACATATATTCCCGACAGATTTGCTCATCCCGAGACTACCAAGGAATGGGTAGATTTCTTTGATAATCTGACTGAGGAGCAGGTCCAGTGGATGTTTGAGTGGTTTCCAACGGATGAATTCATCGTCAAGTCTAGGGATGCACCACACTTGGTGCTAATCGGGCTGAGAGGAATATATCCTTACGTTCCTCTCTGGGTTATGAGACAAGCATGAAGAAAGCAAATTATACCAAGGGTCGACAAGATGAGCCATTTCGGAGCCGACTTTTAGGATGATGATATTCCTTAAAAGTGCCAAGCCCAACACATGTGGCACTGTAAGATCATAATGGAAAAGGACACGATCGAACCAGACAGATACCACGCAGGCTGATCACCTTTCTACTCAGGGTGGTTAGAAGACAACTAGGATGGTTTAGTCAGGCCAGGGTTCAGCCGAGGCCACAGAATCATAGATGAGAGGGCCGAGGCTCAGTCAAGTCCAATCAGCTGCACAATAGGATCCGTGAATGCAAGAATGAGCACCGTGAGATACACGAAACCAACAAGAGATTGATTGAAGAATGAAAAGACATGGCCGTCCGTTCTAACAGGAAGCTGGAATACTTGGAGCGAGGCATAGTCGAGCTGGAGGGTAAGATCATCAAGAGAGTTGAAGACTGTCAAAAGGCTGATGGGAATGAAGGTGGACATCTTGCCAAGGCATACCTGCTTCTAGGACTTCGCGAGCTGGGGAACCTGTTCGATGGAATCAAGGATGCCGAATCTGGGGAAGGTCCTTCTGGGACCAAGTAGGATAGGATTTCCTTTTTCGCTTTATCAATGTAATAAAGCCCATGGCCATTAGTGACTTTATTTCTTGCTTATTATTTTAGTGTCGTTTTGGATTCGTCTTTTTTTACATTAATGAAATGAGGCATTTTAGCATTTTAAGTTCTCCAAATCAATTTGTCGCTAGGACTACCTCGGGCACAACGAGGTTTCCCAAATTAGGACACGCTTTATATTCCCGCACTATGTGTTTAAATATCGCAATACTTTTTCAGGATCCTCACTTACTTGGCCACCTTTTGTTTTTGTTTTTGTTTTCTTTCCTTTTTATTATTCCCCTCCCCAAAGGTTGGTTCGTGCACTCTAGCGTCATCATCATACTACACAAGATCTAGGGGCCCTCCACCCTCTCATCTCCCTAGTCCTACCAAAGGAAGAAGCAAAGGAAAAGGAAAAATGGAAGATTTGAGCAACACAACACCAGTTTAACGGGTAGAGGCCGCTGACGGCCAGGGTATTCAAGTTCAGAACGAGGCTATGTCACAGCTAGAACAAAGGTTGGTGAAGCTCCAAGGGGAGCTTTAGCAGGTCCAGAATTTAGCAAACTTATCCTTCACACTCAGTGTGCCAGATGTCAACCATCCTAACACCCAAAATCCCATACCTCCTCAAAATACTCCAAACAAACAGAATCATCCCGCAACTCATCACCACATAACTCCACCAAAGAATCAAACTCTTCCACCACAATACAATGCTTGCCACACTCCAAGAAATACTCTACTACTCATCCCTGAGCCACAAAACTCCACAAATGACCACCTTTACACCCAGGCGCCAGGCCATCACAACAACCCCATCTACGTGGAGACTCTGCCGCACTTCACCCAACCCATATCCTACACACCTGAATCTAGTGAAAAGGATGTGCTTACAAAGAATCTGGCTGAGGAACTCAAGAAGCTAACCAGTCGAGTTCAAGGTGTTGAAGGAAGCAAAGGAGTTGAAGGGATGAACTACGAAGACCTCTGCATACAGCCCGATGTCGAACTGCCCTAGGGGTACAAGCCTCCTATGTTCGAGATGTTCGAGGGTACAGGTGATCCGAGGGTCCATCTGAGGACCTACTGTGATAAACTGGTTGGAGTAGGAAAAGATGAAAAGATTCGCATGAAGCTGTTTATGAGGAGCTTAACAGGGGATGCCCTGTCTTGGTACATCAACGAAGACCCTAGGAAATGGTCAAATTGGGTGAGCATGGCGTCAGACTTCATGGACCGGTTCAGGTTTAATATAGAAAATGCGCCAGATGTGTTCTACATTCAAAATCTTAAGAAGAAGCCCACAGAAACTTTTCGCGAGTATGCTACTCGCTGGAGATCTGAAGCAGCTAAGGTCAGGCCTGCCTTAGATGAAGAACAAATGAATAAGTTCTTTGTCCGAGCCCAAGATCCACAATATTATGAGCGGTTGATGGTAATTGAGAACCACAAATTCTCTGATATTATCAAGTTGGGCGAGATAATTGAGGAAGGAATTAAGAGTGGAATGGTCACCAACTTTGAAGCCTTACAAGCTACAAATAAGGCCTTGCAATCTGGTGATATGTCCAAGAATAGAGATGTGGGAGCCGTAATGGTTGCACAAAGGACTAAATCCCCGTTGAAATACCATACCTACCAAACACCCCCACTCACATATCAGCCAACACCAATATACCAGTCAGCACCTCCACCAACATACCAGTCAACACCTCCACCAACATATCAGTCATCTCCCCCACCTACCTACCAGCCGCAATTTCCCAGATATTACCAACCTTCTCCTGTTTAGCATACCTACAACTCTCAACCATCTCACTACCAATCACCCCCTGCTCGCCAAAATTTCCCAAGACCTTGACCCAACTTTGATCGCAGACCTCCTAAACAATACACTACCATTGCTGCACCTATCGACCAGCTGTATGAGAAAATGAAAGCTAATGGTTATGTCACTCTTATCCCTGCCACAACCCCTGTGAATCCCTCTCAATGTGTTAATCCAAATAAAACATGTGCATAACATTCTGTCATGAACGGACACATGATTGATGAATGCCGCTCACTGAAAGACAAGGTACAATCTTTGATTGATAATAAGGTCATCATAGCAAAGGAATCCTTTCCCAATGTCCGCAACAATCCACTCCCAGATCGTAAGGGTGGAGGCATCAACATGATCAAGGTTGAAGAAGATTGGTACCCAGAGGGGTCAATCGGGTTGATCATAGAGGGTGATGACCCAAAAAATCCAACAATCACTCTTAACCCTATCATAGTCCAGATTCAGCCATTTGGAGATGCTAAGATAGCTGTGTCAATACCTTTTGAGTTTGAATCAGCACCACCTGCAAAGGCACCTTCGCCATTTGAGGTCAAAGTTATGCCACCTGCAAATGCGCCTGTAGCATTTGAGGTTGCGGTTATGCCACTTGCTAAGGCACCTGTTCTGTTCGAAGTAAAGATAGTTGCACCAATCACAGTGGCGGTGTCAACCACGCCACCTTTCTACACTAATGATGTACCGTGGGGTTATGTAGCTGAGGCAAGAACGAAAGTCAAAGTCAAGATCGAAGAGGCTACCGCTGCACAGGGAATGACAAGGATCGGCAGGGTCTATACGCCTGAACACTTGGCCGAATCCATCAAACAGGCTTCCAACATGCCACCCATCATTGAGACAGGCCCAGATGACCTTTGGAGGAAGGTGCATGCCAAAGAATACTTTGTCATTGATCAGTTGAACAAAACCCCAGCTCAGATATCCATTCTGCCATTGCTGCAAAATTCAGAGACACACATAAATGCATTGATGAAAGTTATGAACGAAGCATATGTGCCAAACTACATCACCAGTGGGGAAATGGCCAATATGGTAGGCCAAGTGTTGGAGAGCCATAAGATCACTTTCCACGAGGATGAGCTTCCGCTTAAAGGGCTATGTCATAACAAAGCACTGCACATCACTGTGCAATGTGAGGACTACTTCATCACCAGGATTCTGATCGATGGGGGATCCGGTCTCAATATCTGTCCACTGACAACGCTCAAGAAATTGGGTCAAGGGATGTACGAAAGAGAAGGGTCGATGAATTTGAAAGCTTTCGACGGTTCGCAGAGGTCCACCATCAGTGAAATCAGCCTTTGTCTGCAAATAGAACCTACGTGGTTCGAAGTTGATTTTAAGGTGATAGACATATCGGCATCCTACAACCTGCTACTAGAACGGCCATGGATATATGCTGCTGGGGCCGTGGCATCGATGCTACATCAGGCAGTGAAATTTGAATGGAACCACCAGGAAGTAATCATCCACGGCGATGGAAGCAATCCTATCTGCAGTCGCCAGACCATTCAGGTGGTTGAAGGAAGAAGAAGGCTAGGTGGAGAAACCTACCACCACATTGAACGGGTCAACGCAATAGACAAACACAAATGGTGGGATAGTAAGATAGCAAGCATGATGAACTGGAGAGGGTACGAGGCAGGTGAAGGGATCAGCAAGAATCTTCAAAGGATTTCCAAGACAATAAAGCTCAAGCGCCATGGCACTACTTTTGGTTTAGGATACAAATACACCTGGGAAGAGTTCAGGAACTGGTCGCCACCATGGCGCGGTCCTTATTACCCATTGGAGAAACCAATACCACATCTAGAGCTAACTTTTCATTAGGCTACTGTTATATGGGGTTAGAGGAAGAAGAGGCACTGACAACATTGAAGAATCTATTCCTGGAGGAGGATGATATGGACTGTTGCGTCATTTTTGAGGAGGAGGGGGAGGAAGGCCCTTCCATCCAGGCCGTGAGCAGAGGAGCATCTCTTAAGAACTGGACTATCAGAACATCTAGGGCCCGACGAGTCTCGGGGTAGTAAGGCTGAACAAGCATCGTTTATTTTTATTTGCTAAATGATTTTCTTTTCGCATTTTTATTTCTGCAACAAGATCTTTAATGTTCTAAAAAATTTGTTCAATTTATCAAAAGCACTTTCATGTTTTATGAATCAATATTTATTATTATTGTTTTCTCTCATTACTTTATCTATACAACATTACTATTACTTGTCTTGATGAACCAATGACTGTGACATGCAACGAGACAACGCAACAAAAGGACATTGATTCAGAAGAAGAGGATGATATACCTGATGAAGTTATCAGAGAGGTCAAGAATTTTGAGAACAGACCTAAGTCCAACCTGAACGAGACTGAGGTTGTCAACTTAGGAGATTCAGAGAATGTCAAAGAAACTCGTATCAGCATCCATCTGTCGCCGTCAGAGAAAGAGGAGTACACACAATTCTTGAAAGAATATGAAGACATATTTTCATGGCCGTACGACGACATGAATGGTCTAAGTACATCCATTGTTGCCCACAAGCTTCCAACAAATCCAATGTGTCCGCCAGTAAAACAAAAGCTCAGAAAGTTCAAGCCCAACATGAGCTTGAAAATCAAAGAGGAAGTTACCAAGCAAATCAACGCCAAGGTTCTCAGGGTAGTGGAATATCTGACTTGGTTGGACAACATCGTGCCAGTGCCAAAGAAGGATGGGAAGGTAAGAGTCTGTGTCGACTACCGGGATCTCAACCGGGCCAGTCCGAAGAATGATTTCCCATTGCCAAACATACACATCCTGATTGACAACTGCGCCAAGCATGAACTTCAGTCGTTCGTGGATTTTTTTCCGGTTACCATCAAATTTGTATGGATGAAGAAGATGCTGAGAAAACGGCTTTCATTACGCCGTGGGGAGTTTACTGCTACAAGATGATGCCATTCGACCTAAAGAATGCTGGGGCCACTTATATGAGAGCTATGATCACTATCTTCCACGATATAATACATAAAGAGATCGAGGTATATGTGAACGATGTCATTATCAAGTCCAAGAAAGCTACCAACCACATATCAGATCTGAGGAAGTTCTTTAATAGGTTGCGGAAATACAATCTAAAACTAAACCCCGCAAAGTGTGCATTCGGGGTTCCTGCTGGGAAATTGCTCGGTTCATTGTTAGCCGTCGAGAGATAGAATTGGATCCGTCAAAGGTCAAATCCATCTAAGAGTTACTACCGCCAAGGAAAAATAAAGATGTGATGAGTTTCCTGGGATGCCTTAACTACATCAGTCGGTTCATAACACAATCTATAGTTATATGCGAGCCAATCTTCAAGATGCTGAAGAAAGATGCTGCAACTAAATGGACCAAAGATTGTCAAAGGACCTTCGACAAAATTAAGGAGTACTTGTCAATACTGCCAGTCTTGGTACCACCTGAGCCAGGTAAACCTTTGCTACTCTACCTTGCAGTATTAGATGGGGCTTTCGGCTGCGTTCTGGGGAAGCACGACGAGAAAGGGAGAAAGAGAAGGCCATTTATTATCTAAGTAAGAAGTTCACTCCATATGAGGCTCGGTACTCTCTATTGGAACGTACCTGTTGTGCTCTAACTTGGGTAGCCCAGAAGCTGAGGCACTACTTCTGTGCATACACGACATACCTTATATCAAGGATGGATCCCTTGAAATATATCTTTCAGAAACCTATGCCCACTAGCAAGTTGGCCAAGTGGCAAATCCTGCTGAGTGAGTTCGACATTGTCTACATGACTCAGAAAGCAGTCAAGGGACAAGCATTGGCAGACCATCTTGCTGAGAATCCCGTGGATGGAGAATACGAACCCCTGAAAACGTATTTTCCCGATGAAGAGGTATCATTCATAGGAGAGGACATCGCAGAATCCTATGATGGTTGGATACTGTTCTTCGATGGAGCGGCAAATTTCAAAGGAGTCGATATTGGAGCTATCCTGATATCGGAAACTGGTCAACATTATCCGCTATCTGCTAAACTCAGATTCTCCTGCACCAACAATAGGGCAGAATATGAAGCCTGCATCTTAAGGCTCAACATGGCCATTGACATGAATGTTCAGGAGTTGCTAGTAATTGGTTATTCAGATCTGCTAATACACCAAGTACAAGGAGAATGGGCTACTAAGAATTCCAAGATACTGCCGTATCTGCACCACGTGCAGGAATTGAGAAAGAGGTTCACAAAGACAGAGTTTCGACACGTCCCCAGAATTCAGAACGAGTCCGCCGATGCATTGGCCACTCTATCATCCATGATACAACATCCAGATAAGAACTTCATTGACCCCATTCCTGTGAAGATCCATAGCCAGCCGGTCTACTGTGCCCACGTTGAAGAAGAAGCAGACGGAAAGCCATGGTTCCATGATATCAAGGAGTACTTGGCACGAAGCTTGCAAATCACACTCAGAAACGCATGCTTCAGAGATTGTCCAACAACTTCTTTCACGGTGGAGGAATACTGTACATGAGGACTCCCAACCTGGGATTATTAAGATATGTTGATGCAAAGGAAGCATCTGAACTACTGGAGGAGATACATGCTGGGACCTGTGGCCCACATATGAACGATTTTGTCTTAGCAAAGCAGATACTCAGAGCCGGTTATTTCTGCATGACCATGGAAACAGACTGCATCCAATATGTCCATAAATGCTACCGATGTCAGGTACATGCAGATATGATAAAGGTACCTCCAAATGAGCTCAACGCAACAAGATCACCATGGTCGTTTGCCGCCTGGGGCATGGACGTCATTGGACCAATCGACCTACCGCCTTCAACGTACACAGGTTCATCTTGGTAGCAATTTATTATTTCACTAAATGGGTCGAAGAAACATCCTACAAAGCGGTGACTAAAAAGTCGTGGAAGACTTTGTCCATGACCGTATTGTTTGCCGATTCAGAGTTCCAGAGTCAATCATTACCGACAACGGCTCCAACCTCAACAGTGACCTGATGCAAGTTATGTGCGAGACTTTCAAAATCAGGCACAAGAATTCCATAGCCTATAGACCTTAGATGAATGGAGCTGTAGAAGCCGCCAACAAGAATATCAAGAAGATATTAAGGAAGATGATAGAAAAGAACAAGCAATGGCATGAGAAGATATAATTTACTTACTGGGATACCGCACCACAGTCCGCATGTCAACCGGGGCAACCCCTTACATGTTGGTTTATGGTACAGAAGCTGTCATTCCTGCCGAAGTTGAGATTCCTTCCTTAAGAATCATACAAGAAGCTGAGCTCAGCAACGCGGAATGGGTAAAGAGTCGTTACAAACAATTAGCCCTCATAGACGGGAAAAGGATGAATACAGTATGTCACGGGCAACTTTATCAGAATAGAATGACTCGAGCTTTCAACAAAAGGGTCAAGCCAAGACAGTTCACATCGGGGCAGCTGGTGTAGAAGAAGATCTTTCCACATCAAGATGAAGCCAAAGGGAAATTTTCTCCCAACTGGCAAGGTCCGTATATGGTTCACCAAGTATTGACAGGAGGAGCACTCATACTTTCAGAGATGGACGGAGAAGTCTGGCCGAAGCCAATCAATTCAGATGCGGTCAAACGCTATTATGTGTAATTCCTTTTTGCTTCTACCAATGATGTAAATTGAACTACGCCTGAACTGGTTCCCGTTTAAGAGGGGATACGTAGGCAGCCCTATGGGTTCGGTCATAATTCAATAAAAATTTCATTTTTCCCCCGCAATTGAAAATTGGGGCAGAATTTTAAGGAGGATCCTCAAAATTCCGTAGCGGGAGAGGTTGCAATGTCTTGAAATGTGTCACGGTCGTCGGTTCATCTAAACTATTTTAAAATATATGTTTGTACTATATCTTTACAAAATCATGCATACTTACTCTTGAAGACAGCTTTGTTTAGCAAACGCTACCCCGATGATTTGAACAGGGTCATCAGACCAAGTGTACAAGTCAAATGAGCCAGCAGGGATACGAACTGACCTTCCCCATTTACAGAACTCACGATTTTTCTTTGGATGCAGGCACAAAGAATAAACACACAGATGAGTCACAAATTTCAGCACAGTTGCAAATGCTAAGGTTCACTGTCTACACAAAGAACGAACGTGTTCAAAGTCACAACCTCGAAAACGATCACACTTGCCGACATTTGCTATCATCACAAACAGACAATGCTCCGTAGTCACAATACTCACAACGATCACAATACCGCAATCTGCTACCAGCTAAGGAACTCTACTGTCATTTATTATTTAAATCTCTACATAAGGCTAACTTCCTGCATCCCTTTGCATAAGCCTACCTTTTTGCCTTCTGTTTGCATGAGACTAAGCTCTATCTCCATCTTGCATGAGGTTAAGCTCTACCTCCATCTGCATAAGGCTAACTTTCTGCCTTCCATTGCATAAGGCTACCTTTCTGCCTTCCGTTTGCATGAGACTAAGCTCTGTCTCCATTTTTCATGAGGTTAAGCTCTACCTCCATCTGCATAAGGCTACCTTTCTGTCTTCCTCTGTATAAGTCTAACTTTCTGCCTCCCACTTGCATAAGGCTACCTTTCTGCCTTCCTCTGCATAAGGCTAACTTTCTGCCTTTCGCTTGCATAAGACTACCTTTCTGCCTTACCTTTACATAAGGCTACCTTTCTGCCTCCCACTTGCATAAGGCTAATCTCTGCCTTCATCCTGCATGAGGCTAATCTCTGCCTCCAATTTACTTTTTCATCGAGACTAAGCGCTGTCTCTCAAGCATTATTTACTTTGCTACTCTTTCGGGCTAAGCTCTGTCCTTCAATTCGCAAGACTAAGCTCTGTCTTGTTAGCATCATATTACTGCATTTCATGGACTAAAGTATCGCCAACTTATCCAAAGGCGTCATCGTTCGGAGGCACCATGTTCATGGCCCGAGAACATCATGTCATGGCCTGAGGATCTCTCTCAATCTTGCATATCATTATTCAAAGGCGTCATCGTTTGGAGGCACCATCTTCATGGCCCGAGAATATCATTTCATGGCCTGCGAATCCTCCATCAAACAATTCATAGCCCAAGACATCATGGTCTGAGGACATCATCATTAACCGTCCGAAGACAACATTCATAGTCCGACGGGAACTTGCATCATGTTTAAATTTACACACAATATGCGCTTGTATTGTTTTACTTTGCAGGTAACCCGGCAAGCGACGTCTATCCTAGCAGGAGCGGTCCTGTTCCAGTTCTCTAACCATTTATATTAAACCATATACTCATCCAGCCCTATATATTGTGTCCGTTCTTGTGATAACTCCATTGGTATACTTCGCTGATGGATCCGGAACTACATACAGCCTGATTCATGTAAAACCAGGGATATGTAGGCAATTCAGAAGCCAAGGAGTGGCCTAAATCTCTCCAAATCGTTTCGCTCGGTCACAATTGGCCATCATATCTTTACCTGACAACTCTTTCATCCTTCCCTGGTAAAGAGGGGCATCTGTTGACACCTAATTTTTCCACAATATTTTTTAAAAATGCATATATTACAGCAATTGGTATTTTTCTATAATTTTTCCATATTTTTATTAATTTATTTTAAATCATCCAGCATTTTATTTCCAATAATTAATTACAAAATCGCATTGCAAATGATTTCAGAAGCATTTCTTGATTTAGTTTATTATTTAGGATCCTACTAAGACCAAATTATTTCACAATTAGCCAAATTGACACCTTTCGGCTATAATTGCAATAACTTTGCAATTATAGCCCAATCATATGATTTATACTATTTTTATCCAGAAATTAGTCATTTGTATTTTTAAATACTAAGTAATCATTTTAATTTATTTTTTAAGCATGAATTTCATTTTTTACAATTATCAGCTATATTATAAATTATTTTTAGTTAATTTAATGGGGGTATTTAACAACTAGCCACCCTTTATTTTAATTTTAGCCTAAATCAATCTAATTCGTAACCCAACCAAATAACCCAACCGACCCCCAAGCCCAAACCTAAAGCTACCCGACCCAATCCGGATCCAATCCTGGTCATTGATCAAATTGATCAACGGTCCAGATGACCCCTTCCTAAAATAAACCTAATGACTAACCTCCCCTCTCTCATTTCCCACTCATTTCACTCTTCTGTCTCAACTCTCTCATCTCTCTCTAAACGCTCCTGCTAAACCTAACTTCCCCCCTTTTCTCCGACCAACGCCTTGCCGGAATCCATGGTGGTCTCACCACCCCTGACCTCATGGCTCCCTCCTTAAGCGTGTATCACTAACTTGAAGCCCTCAAGTGAACTAAAAGAAGCTCACTCTCCTCCCATGATCTCTCATGCCATTCTCCGGCCACCAATGGCCATCCGAGTAAGATCTTACCATTTCCGGTCAAAACCAGTGACTTTTGAGTTTTTCTCCTTCTCTCTGGGTTCTCTCTTTGAAACTCTAAATACTAAACTCTCGATTCTTCTTAGATTTGTAACAGATCTATACATATTATGAGTTGTTGTGACGTTTTCTTTAAAAAAAATCCGTTTTTCCTAAACGGTTCTTCATTTTTTAAATACTAGGGTTCCTAAACCCTTTTCAAAATAGTTTTCCTTTCTCATTTCTAGCATTATCGTATGATTTTCATCATGTTTATACATTATTTGAACATTTTACCTTTTGGTCTGATTAATTTTGCTAAAACCCTAGGTTTTCCGTTTTGATCCTAGATTCTAAGTGTGTCTGTGATGATACGTTTGACTAATCTGTGTGTGTGTTTGATTTTCATGAGCCTCTCAAGTTCCTGTGATTTTACCCTATTTTTTTGCTTATTAGACCTGTTGATTCTTTGTTTTTCCGCGTATACTGTGCTTGTTCTGTTAGTCCCTCTAATTGCTTCTATTTTTCTATGAGACTCTTGCTACTGTGATTATTAGGTTTTTTGGCTCTTGTTCTATCGATTATACCATGTGTATTCTGCTAAGTCCTTTAATTATTTACTAGGTCCTATCCCTAATTTTGTGTGATTAAGGTTTCTGATTTCGCCTAATGTGCGTATATTCTCTTAAATAAGTGTTATTTGCCACTATGAATCTTTGAATAATTGTGATTAGTACTGTTCTCTCCTGATTTTGAGTATTTTATTAAATGTGTGATATTTTTCCTAATTGATGATGATTTTCTCTTTGATTTGAATCTCACTCGAGGTTTTCTTATTGATTTCCAGAATATAAATTATTTCCTCCCTTATTTCTATGAATAATTTTGCTGTCAAATTAATTCATATATGTTTTCATTAAATGGAATCCTGAACTTGGTCTTACTTACATACTATATACATCTACTATACTTAGGCTACTATTTTTATGCTCTTCACAATTCCTTTCCTTATTTTTTAGCCTGTTTATTACCGTTTGAGCAATGACTCATTAATAAAAGGGAGTACTTACATTAATTTGATTCTAATTGATGTGTACTTCTATAATTTTGCTGAACTATTATTTTGTTATCATATCTTCTACATGTTTCAAAATTATAAGTACCCATGCGCTTTCATTAAGCAACACATGAACACACACTGTTCAAAACTCTCTCTCTTACATACACACATACTCTCTTCTGCTCTTCTTCTGATTACTTGCTATTATCAGTCGGCTGCAAGCCAAGATTGATTATTCGACTCGCTTACTTTTCCTCCTGTATTTGTCATCCCCTGTCTGGTGTGTCCTGATTACATTTTGAGTTTAAAAAACAATATGTTTCTCTTAGTGCTTCAATTCATCCTGTTTCCGATATGTTTCTACTTATGGTTTTGCCGTTATGTTTGCACTTAACTTGATTACATTGTTATCCATTTTACATGTTATGTATCCTCTCCCTTAGAACTCAACATGCTTAGGTACTAATACCCCTTTAGTATACTTCTACTATGACTCTGCTTGACTCAGGTTGTTATGATTGTTGAACCAAACCTTATGTGGAAGACAACTTGTGCTTAGTCCTGTTTCCTTAACTCACTGAAGACTTCTGTGATTCTGAACTTATATGTCACTCTGCCTACTGTGTTCCTACCCTTATGTGCTTTATACTTGTCCCCAACCCCTCATCTCCCTCCTTGTGATTGTTAAACTTGTTATAGTTCTTGTTTTATTCTATGTGTGCTGTTTTGGTATGTTGTTTTTTATGATTACCCTATCCCCCTCTCCTTTTAAAACTGTTTTCACTAAGAAAACTCTCCTATTGTTTTGCAAAACTTATCTCAAACAATGTCTATTTTCAAAAGTTGTTTTCCAACTCAATCTTTCCAAAACTATGTCAAGCACTCTCACTATACTCTTAGGAACCTAGGCTCTGCCCCTTTAATGTGTGACTGCTTTGGGATCCCTATGTGATCCCTTTGAACTCTTATGCATTAGTGCTGGCCCTTCCACACTGCACTTACTCAACTATAGTGATGAAAATCTGGGTGTGAGCACTGCCCGGGATCCCTTGAGGTCCTTAGGGAACTCTGACATACCTGGATTATGTGAAAGGCTATGAAACACTGATGGCATTGAGAATTATGGAGATATGAGCCTATTGGTAGGCTCCCTATAGTGTAACTTCTTATTTTCTTATTCATTTATGTAATTCATGCGATGGTGTTTAATAATTTATTTGTAAACAACTTTTGGGGATGTATATTGAAAAGGGAAGGGTAATTATGCATGCCAAATGGTAGAAATCATCTTCTTAGGTTTACATTTCCTATTTGCACAATAAAACTCATGTTTAGGACCAATGTGTGAAAATCATGCATTAGATATCATGCTACTTAGGCTCTATGAATACTGTTTCAACATATCATTTTGATACTACTGTTATATCACGTAGAAATCCTGTGTTAGGATAAATGTATTAATATGAATCATTATTCGTGCAATCATGCCTCATAAAGCTATAACCATGCTGTGCACTTAGAAATTCTGTTCTAGGATAAACAACACTAAAATAAATTATCACCTTTGCATATTTTGAAACCATGCCTAATGTTGTAACTATTGTGCATTTAGAAATCATGCCTAGGAAATTCTGCATACAAATCGCTCTGCATCTCTATGTGTGCGTATTAGATATCATGTCTTAGGATTTCATTCATACTCGATCATTTACACCTAGCTAATTACTGATGCATGAGAAAAGGGTATAAAAACAGCCCCACCCCGTTTTAACAACTGGTAATCACCTTGTGTTTTTTACAACACCTAGAACAACATGTTTAGGTAACACAATTGACAACAGTTCTCTTAATTCTGGTAATTAGTATATTGTCCTGCCCCTAGGCAAGAGTTATGTGATTAAATTGTTAAAACTGGAAATCTGTCTTTGTGTGTGCTGCCTAATACTTAACAGGTCTTAAAATCAGTAAGCAAACTGATTAGCGCCCGTTCCTGAGTTATAAAAACAAATATGCATATCTGCTGTATTCTGATGCTCACCTAGACACCGTTTCTTAGGACCCTATTTAACAATACTGCCCTTATTTGTATTTGAGTCGTGTTGTTTACATGCATTACTTGTGCAGGTAAAAAACTGAGCCTTTATTTTCTCTTTCTGGTTGCTCATTTATCGAAGTCCTATATGTTTTGCTTGTCGCCTTAGTATTTTTTCTTTTAAACCCGAGGGTCTGCCTAGAACTGCCCCATAGGTAGAGGTCCTAAACTCCTCCAGAGCCATTAAGAAGGGACGTGTAACAACACGCATAGAGGTCGCTAAATAACACTCGCTTAATAATCGCTAAGGGGGTGGGAAGGGTAGATATGGATATGATGACCGGTGCGCTAATACCAAGTGTAGCCCCTCTCTGAGGAGTGATTAACGGGTATTGTACTGATGTGATCCTATAGGATAAACAACCTAGGACCCCCCTATCCTTTATGTACATGTTTAGATTATAATTCTTTCAAAAAACCCTACTTTGACATTAAATCTTTTCAAAACTTTGTAACACATGTGTGATTAGACTTTGAATCTTTCAGAGCTCTTTACTTGCTTAAACTTTAATTGCCTATCTACTACTTGCTTAAAATTCACAAAGTTGTTTGGCCGGGAACCACAATTCTGGACTCTGAGGGGTGACTAACACCTTCCTCTTGGGGTAATTTCAATCCCTTACCCTATCTCTGGTTATCCAAATCAATGTTTTTATATAACCCTTAGTAGGTGCCCTAACGCACCTTAATTCGTTAGGTGACGACTCTTCGAATCCTTGCATACCCCTTTCCCAAAAGAAAACGAGTTGTCCCGATAATGTCAAGACACCGACTACTCCGAAAGGAGGAGTTTAAAAAGGGGGTGCGACACCCGGTATTGTCTCATAAGGCGATACGGGATGCCCATAATATAGAATCTTCCGATGTAAGGACATCCATCGGAGATAAGGACATGTTCAAAGGACTATTCGCTGGGGTCAAGGAGAACCCCGAGATCGACGCCCCATTCGTTTTCAATGAGTTTGAGAGGCTCTACAAATATCTAATCTTCCGTAAATTTTGTTCAGCGCCCTGATCTTCGTCTTTCTTATTTTGTTTCTTTTATGCTTTCAGGACAAGGCGCTGTATAATAAGAACTTTACTAA
Source organism: Nicotiana undulata (assembly GCA_005239495.1). Lineage (NCBI taxonomy): Eukaryota > Viridiplantae > Streptophyta > Magnoliopsida > Solanales > Solanaceae > Nicotiana > Nicotiana undulata. The sequence continues at coordinate 51,121 of MDKH01091368.1, forward strand.
GTTTCAAGACGAGTTGACTCGCTACGAGGGTTAGTGCAGGAGGCTCACCTCGGAGGCTGATGAGCTTAGAGCTCTCTTTACCAAGAAGGAGGAAGAACTCTGTGGCCTTCGGTCTTGTTTGGAGGCGGCGTCCCGAGAGAGGCTCATCTCGCTGAGCAGGTAATATAGTTTCTATTTGTTTTTGTCTGCATGCTTACCCAACTTCATTGTTTTAACACCTTCGGGATGATCTTTGCAACCTTAGAAGAAAGATGTCCTGATGAAGGAGGAGCTCTGATCCAGGGATACATAAATTCTCGAACTCAAACGGCACATGAGTGAGATAGCTTTCGAGAGAGATACCCTCCAGGGGAAGGTCGTCTCAATTGATCATCAACTTTATAATGCAAGGGAGGAAAGTAATAAATATAAAGATCTTCACGCTGAGTCGGGTGTTGCGCTATCTGCAGCCAGGGCTGAAGCCGAAGTGCTCGTATCCTCGTACAAAGAGGATGTTGATGCTGCAAATGCTCAGGCCAGGAAGTTGTCCGAGGAGGCCTAGCTGCAATTGACCCGAGCCGTGGAGCATGAATGATTAAAATCTCGGAAGTAGTCTCTCGAGGATATACATGCAGGGGGCATCGATCTGTCTGGTGATATCGAGAGGGTGAAGTTCCTCGATGAGGAGGCTACAACCCTGCTTACTTCTGAAGGTGAATCGAGCAGTGGCTCGGAAGATGATGAAGATGAAGGCGAAGTCCCTGAAGGGGAAGAAGTCGATGACGACCTGGGGGCCGAGGCCGGAGCTGTTGAAGGCACAACTTCAGAGGGATCCGTTGAAGGCACATCCTCGTTGGTAGATTAGGGTTTTATTCGTTCTCTACTTTGTAAGGGCTTAGACACACGCCTTGTAAATATACCCCTGCGAACTTTCAATATATATATA
>ML279084.1:0-10039 GCA_005239495.1 Nicotiana undulata
ATGAATGCTGATGCGTGCTTCTTTGACGTTCTCTATGTTTCCTAGGTTGACGACCTCAGTTTCGCCAAGTTAGACTTAGGTCTATTCTCAAAGTTCTCGACCTATTTAATAATATCCTCATGTATGTCGTCCTTGTCTGACTCGGAATACGTTTGTTGCGTTGTCTCGTTGCATGTCACAATCATCGGTTCATCAAGATAAGTAATAGTAATGTTGTGTAAATAAAGTAATGGGGAGAAAACAGTAGCAAGTAAATATACGATTTGTAAGAAAAATTAAAAATGCTTTGATAAATTAAATAACTGTTTTGAACATTGAAGATTTTACTGCAGGAATTGAAAAATGCAGAAAGGGAAAATTCATTTAGTAAATAAACAGTAAATAACGCTTGTTCTTAGCCTTGCTACCCCGAGGCTCGGCGGGCTCTGGTTGTTCGGACAGACCAGCTCTTGAGATATAATGCTAGAGTGAAGATATAAAGAATATTGCGGTAATTTAAACACGTAATGCGAAAATGTAAAATGCATCCTAAGTTGGGGAACCTCTTTGTGCCCGAGGTAGGCCTAGCGACAAATTAATTTGGAGAACTTAAATACTAAATGCCTCATTTTATTGATGTAAAAATGGACGAATCCAAAAACAATACAAAAATAATAAGCAAGAAATAAAATCACTAATGGCCACTGGCCTTATTACATTGGTAAAGCGGAAAAGAAAATCCTATCTAATTGGGTCCCAGAAGGACCTTCTCAAAACTTGGTTCTCTTGGCATATTTTAGATCATGCTTAGTCTGGGGACTTCGTACCTTGTTTCCTGCAAAACAAAAGGGTTAGGCCCTTACCCCCACCAGACTCTACTATTTAACACCAATAATTAGCATGAGCATTTAAGTTCTCTAAATAAATGCATAGAACGTGAAGGCGTCCTTTTGGATTCCAGGGAAACCCAATGGACTTTGGACAGGGCTATCTTAAAAGCTATTGTGTGGACAACACGTTAGCCTGGCTAGGTTTGACCATGATGCATGCAACATACAACAGAGTAAGGTTTCTATTGGGGTTCTAGATTGGCACCCTTGAGCGGACAACTCAAGGGGGAAGGCACGGAACTGTCAATTGCACCGCTGATCGACTAGTTTTACCGCAAATACGCCTTTCCGAATTTAGGGGGTGATGATATTGGAAGAGCGCAACCACTCATTGTAAGCGTTTCTATAGGATTTTTTTGGCACGAGTGGAATATGAATGCAGAGAATGATATGCAGTAATAAGCATTAAAACAGATAGGCATGTATTCTCACGTTGGGAAAAGCAGTAAAGAAAGGAAATACAACAAATATAATGGAAAGCGGTTACAAAGAAAACATGAAGATACGTTAGTTTCGTTCAAGTGAAATAAATATTTGCAAATTTAAACAATTAACGACATATAACGGGGAATAGGAAGAGGTATAAGCATTTAAATGACAATTAATAGTCCAAACTCACAAAGCAAATTGTAATGGTATAAGCCTAGGGAAAATCCCCAGCAGAGTCGCCATGCTGTCGCGTCCCCTTTTTCTATCGCACGGGTTGGGTACGGAGAGATCGGGTTAAGACATTATGGACAACACTCCTTTAAAAGAAAAGGAAGAGTCTCCACCTAACGATTTAACGGTGCGTTAGGGCACCTAGAGTTGATAACTCATAGACTAGTTTGCATTACCAGAGAACGGGTAAGGGCTTGATATTATCCCAAAGGGAAGGTGTTAGGCACCCCTCAGGATCCACAACTGTGGGTCCCAGCCAATAAGTTTTGTGAATTTGGACGGTAGGCAAGTAACAAATAAGGTTCACATATAAGGGGATTTAAAACAAGTATGAAAATCTTTAAAGGTTTTGAATAACATAAACATTTTGAAAAATAAGTGTCCTAAGTTTAAAGTAATACGGATCACTTCAATGCAATACCCGGTATGTCACACCTCGGGGAGGCGACTACACGTGGTATTAGTGCACCGGTCATCATATCCGTATTCTACCCTTCCCACCCCGTAAAGGTTAAAAAATGCGCGTGTTGGTCACAAATGCTTATTGTGTGCCGTTACCCGTCCCATCCTATAAGTCCTAGAGGGTGATTAGGACCACTAATCCTATCAAGGCGGGGACTAGGCTGAATTAGGTGTAAATGATAAAATACTAGGCGACAGTGCAAAACAAGTAGGACTTCACATATGAAAGGACACATAGGGACAAATAAAGGCTCATAGATACCTCCACAAGTAGACATATGATTGGCACGTCTCAAACACAATTAAAGTCTCAGAAAGGGAAGTTTCAAGACAATGGAGTTTTAGTAAAAGAGCAGTAGTTTAAGTTCAAATTTGAACAAGTTAAAACCGAAGTATTTAAAATACTAATTGCAGGAATACATGTATCAAAAGCATTTGTTAACTCATGAGCATACAGTTACTCAGAATACTTTTGGAAAACAGTAAATTGAGCAGAAGTACATTAGGATATGAAATTCGAAAATCCAGTAATGGACTGAAGATTCAGTAATTTGTAAGAATGCTTTTAAAAAATAGTTCAGAAAAGACTTTAGGAGGAATACAACAGATTTAAAACTTAACAGTTTGAAGCTAGATCAGAAGTCAGAAATCAAAGATTGAGGAACAAGACAGTGCACTGTTTAAGAGTTGTTTTTAAAATGAATTACGGGAGTTAGATAAACAGAACAGATTTCCAGGAAAGGGGCAGGAACATCAAAGTTTATGACTTTCCAAAAGGGGCAGATTAATAGAGGTCTGGTAGATTTGATTCAATTACGTGTTAAACCTAAGGCTTGCCTAGGCGTCTTAACATTTGCCTAATTGTTTTAAGGGTGACATACATGCTCAGACTCTGATTTTAAACATGTTTGCAGAAAAGTTTGTTTTAAACGAATTGGCCAGATTTTATTAGATTAAGCATGCTAAGTAGTGGTTTAGCGGTTGAAACTCGAACAAGTACAGCCCTAGCAGCAGGACATCTAATGCACAAAGGGTTCCTAATAACATGGTTTCTAGAATGCCATGAATATGAAAACTGACAGTTTATTTGTTCATTATTAATTGATCAGGGTCATGAGAGGAATGAATGACATGCTGAAAGTGAAAGACCTAAAAACAGGATTTCTAAGATATGCAGTGCATGTCCTAAAGAGGTTGTTCTATTGCACAAATAGGTAAATAAATCCTATGAACATGTTCTCTACCCACTACGGAAGCTAAACATGCATATTCCCCCACCCATTTCACTATATAGCCCCAGCGGTCTGTTTAAAAGTTAATACAGCCCAAATATCGAATGAATTACAGCAATTGAAAGAAAACAAGAAGTTACTCTATAGGGAGCCTTCACATAGGCCCAATCTTCCAGCCTCACCCCTTTCAACTTCACATCCTTATCTAGGCTGGGTACGGCAAAGCTCCCAAATGGCCTAAATGGGGGCCCTGGCCAATACCAGCACCCAGGAATATCGACAGTTACCCAAGTGCAGTGTAGAGTGCCCTACCTCAGTGTCTCAAGGTTCAGAGGGAAGTCGTGGTTCCCTAAGCGATGTTCACACTGAGGAGGGTAGAACCTAAGGGTCTAGGAATTGTGAAAGTGCTTTTGAAAAGGAGTTTTGAGTTTGAAAAGAAGTTTTTAAGTCACATAGTTTCAGGGAAAACACATAAGGACTAATGTTAAAACAGCAGAGAGTCCTAACTCAGTAGGATACCAAGGAACAATCACAAACAGGGAAAGGGGTTCAGGGGACTAATAAGGGTGATAGTATGTAATAAGTTTAGATAGAGATTCAACCCATGGAGATACCAAATAGTACACAGCTGCTATACAAACATACATGGGATAATAAGCAGATAGGAAGAATGGGGAACAACTACAGTATAGGACATGATAAGCTACAGAAAACAACACAGGATTAAGTTAAACTAGAAGAAGAAGAGAGATCATATAAGGGATTAGACATGCTAGTGACAGGGTAAGCAATAGAACCACAAATAGAAGCGCAAAAGAAAGAGCAAGAACCTTAAGCAAAATTGAAACATATTCTTTGGAGTGCAATAATATTAACTAGGACATACCAGTGATGCAAGCAAAGAGCAGCAGAAGAGAGAGTATTGAATAGCACAGTGTTAGCCTTGGCTTAGCAGCCGGCTAGTAGCAGATAATAATAGGAGCAAAAGAAGGCCAAGAGAAGTAGAATGCAAGAGAGTAATATAGAGAGAATGAAGCAGTATTCGACTGATGCTAATGTCAGTCTGTGTGTGAAAGTGGGTCGTATTGACTGTGTTCGACTTTTTTTTTCTTTCAATGAAAGAGCACAATATTTATAGTTAAGAAATAGGTGATCACATAAGGTAAGAATCACAAATAGGAGAAGGCAGAATCAATCAGTGATAAAGAATACACGGTTCCCTTGAATTGTGGGATTCAAAACACTTACATAAGGCAAATAGAAGACTGTATAGAGTTAAATTGGGAAAATATCAAAGTAACATGGTAATTAAGGAACTCGGATCAGTCAATGAGTTGTTAAGACAAGTAATCCCTTAAGTTAAGGGATTCAAATTCAAACGGTAGGAACATATGCCACATAAGGTAATAAAATCAGTATCATGCCAATAATGAAAGAATCCAAGTGTACTAAGTATAGGGTAGTCAATTAAGACTAAATTCAGACGACTTCGATTAGGGAAAGCATATAAGGCAAAGGAATCAATCAATTTAAGTGGACAAACAACATTCCAAGGTTTTAAAAGAGATCTTCCAATCAGACCATCGAGTAAGAAAAATCAAAACCAATCGAGAGAAAGTTGTGATTCTATAGTTCAGCGTATAAACAGAGAAGACAAACAATCGTAGAAAATAAGCATGGCTTAGTAGTATTGACAGAAAGAGGCAGGAATTTGAACAAACATATGAGATAGAATCACATGGAGATGTCACAAGTAGACCAAAGGTTTATTCGAAGCATGATAATCATAGAAAACCCAGCAGGAGTCAAACAGTAAGAGAACCAAACACAGAAACACGAAAAATTAGGGTTTTTAACATAGGCAAGATAAAATCACAAAATCATCACGATATGCAGGGAACAGGCCTAAGCATGAAAAGAGAAACTCAGTTAAGACTAGCATATAAGAGGTTTTGAGAAACCCTAGTTTCGAAAAATGAAGTAAAACGTTTAAAAGCTGTTGAATCTCAGAGATTCAGTTGAGGATAAAGTAAAACATGAAGAAATAGGTAGAAATCATTAAGAATACCAGAGATTAAAGAGGTTTAGGCAAAAATTAGGGTTTCATAAGAACCCAGAGAAAGATCGAAGAACCTGTTGTAAAACTCAGAGACGGTGGTGGTTAGAGCACCATCGAGTCGAACCTCGTCGGAGAAGGCCGGAAACATCAAGGCAGGAGCCTCCATGGCCGTCTGGCATGGTTGAAATCCTTAAAGGGGCTTAGAGACGAAGTAGCCGGAGCGATGTGGCTTCATGGTGGCCGGTGGTTGAAGGGGTGAGACTGGAGGTGGCCGGAGATGAAGGCTGAGCCATCGGAGAAGGAGGAGGACCCAGAAGGTTCTAGAGAGAACTGNAAATTACAGTAATTAAATAATATTAAGTGTAAAAATGAATAAGTTTCGAATTAAAATAATACACAATGTTCAATTGGGCTATAATTGCAAAATTATTGTAATTGAAATTAAATAAGACCCAATTGGCCAATTTACAAAATAATTGGATTTTAATAAGTAAAAGGTGATTATAATGACATACTGAACTGGAAAATATATTGAAATTATTTTAGAGCACAATTTATGAATTATATACAATATTAAATAAATTGGGAAATAACTTAGATAAAAATATGGAAGAATTAGGAGAAATTCTCATTATTGCAAAGAGTGATTTTGAAAGCTTATATACAAGTTTGAAAATAATTTGAGGAAAAATTGGGTATCAACACTTGCTGCATTAGATGTCATGCCTTAGGATCATTATGGTTATTTGCTTGCATTAGAAACCATGTCTTTAGGATTGTTTGGCATACTAGAAAACATGTTATAGGCACATTATGTCGTTTGTTACGAAATTCTGCTTCTACATAATCCTGACTGCCTAGAAATTCTGTTATTAAGTTACTACTATAATTCTGCCTTACAAAAAACGTCCATTCTTTATGTGCATTAGAACCCTGCTTTAGGACTGTTATTCGCTTTAAAACCATGTCTACCTCGCATAAATCAGTAATTATTCTGTCCACAAGAGTGTTTAAAAGCAATCCTAACACTTAGATGTCATGTTATAGGGGTAAGTATGTATAAAACCAATTTCGTAATGTTCATCACCTAGACAACATGTTTATAAGACATAATCAATTCAAACTGTTTGTTTAAATTGATTTCCAGAATCCTGATTACATTTAGACAACATGTTTATAGGGTATCTACGATCCACGCCTAGGCAAGCCTGTAGGTAATTAAGATCTTATAAAATTTGTGAAATTATGCTTATTTGTGAACTGCCCAGATTCAACAGATCCTAAAATCAGTAGGCAAACTGATTAGGTCTTTATTACCTCACTTTGACACAAGATCTTGCATGCATTTTGCTTGCTTACCTAGATATCCTACTCTAGGATCATTCTGAGACATCTGAAATCTTGTTGTTTGAGACGTGCTAATTATCTGTTTATTTGTGGAGGTAAACATGAGTCCCCTTAATTAGTTGTTATTTTATTTGACAGTCCTATTTGTTCTTTATTGTCGCTTAGATTTTCTCCTTTAAACACCTTAAGAGAGTCTAGAACTGCCTAAATTAGAGGTCCTTAACACCTCATGGGCCATAAAGAAGGGACTGGTAATGCACGCATAGAGTTTGTTTAATTAAAACCGCTTATATAACCTCTAAAGGGAGGGTAATTGGGTAGTAAAAGAATATGATGACATGTGTGCTAATGCCACGTGTAACCCCTCTAGTTGAGGAAGGTTTACCTGGTATTGTACAGATATGATCCTATAGGCTAGTAAACCTAGGACTTCCCCTTATCTTATTTCTTATACATGTACTTAGACTGCTTTATTTGTTTAAAGACTAATTCACAAAATGAGTTGGGCTGGGACCCACCGTTTTGGACCTCGAGGGGTGCCTAACACCTTCCCCCCAAGGTAATTTCAAGCCCTTACCCAATCTCTTGTAGAGTAAATCAGTTTATATGAGTTATTTGCAATAGGTGCCCTAACGCACCTTAAATCCATTATGTGGTGAATCTTCAACTTCTGTATCCCTTTCCCAAAAGGAATGAGTTGTCCCAAAATGTCGAAACCCGGACTACACGAAGGAAAAAGGGGCGTGACATGGCTAATACGTAACTCATACTCCATCATCTTACAAAAATACCACAAGTCAAAATACAATGCACCTGCCAATGCGCACCCTCATACGGCGATATCAAATAGTTCCAGCATAATCTTAAACACCCGAAATCGTCCGTGCATCAAGAACTCATATCCTTCCCTTTAAAACTAAACCGCAACCTTGTACTTGCAACGTTTTAACCCCACACAGAGTATCGCCTCTAACACGCTAACTCGTGACACTAAGAAAATTTCATAATCAACTCCGAACCAAGAGCAAATTAAACATCCCACCAACCGGGAACCTTTCATTTAACTCAATCCAGGAGAACATCACCACACACAATATAGCTTCTATACTTATAGCAAACACCAACTCTAGCCGTGGTCATAACCATGATGAATTCTTCGGAACTCATTAACACATAATCTAGTCATCATAACGGATCTCCTCTAACTCAACTGAGTCACACAGACTGCCAACCCGAAAGTAACTCAATCCGATATGCTGGCTCTAAAAGAACCTTTTGCGAATCCGAAGCAGTTTTCTTGCATCTCTCTAATATTGCCATGCAGATTCATTCTTGACATAGAACTAGAGCAGATCCGATCACCATTCTCTATCGATCTCAACCCTACCCGTACATAAATTCAAAAGTTCCTTAAATGCGACATAAGACGTGGAACTCCTCAGAACCTTCTCGATAACCACTCACCTTACTCTGATCTTCAATACACAGTTAATACACATCGAGCAATCCACGCTTCACCAGCACATGGCTATTCGAAGAAACAACTAAGAAATCCTTCGGCCCAAAAACTGATACAACGCATGATTACAATTCGATCGTCATTCGCATACTCCCTCACTTAGCCCGAAGCCATACAACACATCATCGGTAATCTAAAGTACCATACCTTCATAGCTTCCTCGATTCCGCACGACAATTTAGCTAAATAAAACTCATGCAATATTGGTCATAGAACACTTTGAAGACTTTGCCAAGCGCTGACCCATCCTTGCAATAGTCAAGAAAACTTTACCAAATGCTCTAAAATGATCATTTATGCATTCCACCAAATGGAAACCTTATACGAAACACATGATCGAAACTCATCACGCTGGAGATGGCCCACTATTGTACTCAAATCGACACCTTACCATGAACCCACCTTAATCACAACATCTAGGCCACCAACCAGTCTTCCCAAGTCTGTGCTTACCAACCAGATATAAGAACCCACCTGGTACCACGAATGAACAACTGGAAGATTTAACACTACATCTGCTCTCGAGACTAGAGAGTACACCGTGATGATAATCAGGCATCCATAGCCCTTCGTAATCCATCCGCAACATCACAGATCGTCGGCGCATAGCGAATACTCAGTGCGTCACATCACATATGAATTAATAGAAAGAATCAAAATCGTAGGTTTCAAGTTGAAACAAGGGCGCACGATAAGCAAAGAAGAAAGGAAAATTTTCCTAAATGCCCTGTAAACTCTCGAAGATAGGTATGGACGTCATCATACCGATCCGTCAAGAGTCTACTGGACACTTGCTCATGACTCGTAGAACCTACGAACCTCGTGCTCTGATACTAATGTAAGGGCCCGTAAAAGTTTTAACCACAAACTCGGGATTTTTGTGGTGCCAAGTTAGATTCATGCGTTATTATAGTAGAAAGCTCGCCGCGGTTCGAACTTTTTGGATTGAATAGTACACTATGAACTTAGAGGAACATGTTTTGCAGAAGAACGCATTTATGCGGCCCATTATGCAGCCGCCACTACAGGAAAATAGGTCTTTAGCGATGGGAAATACAGTCGTTAAAACTACAAATCCGGTCGTTATCAGTCAATTACGATGGGATAAAACCCGGTCGTCGCCGGTCGTTAGTGCCTCCGTCGTTAAAGGTAAACGACCGGATTTTGATCCCGTCGTAAAAACTCTTTTAACGATGGCATGGAATCCAGTCGTTACACCAAGATTAGCAAGGGGATTTTCCCATCGTTATATGTCGTCCCAGTCGTTAAAAACTTCAGTAACAGCAACTAATTTTCAGTCATTGTTAGTGTTTGGCGACCGGAATTCCATTCGTTAATTGTATGTACTTTCAACGACAAACTTTTTTAAAAACTAAAATTTCCCTTCGCTAATGTGAAGTTTAAGTAATAAATATATATATTACACGCATTCGAAATCATACAAAGAAATGAACTCAATATTGACATAAAACATCTTTTTTAATTATAGAGAACTAATCAAAGTAGCAATAGTATTACATCCACTTTGCACGATCCTTGTATTCAATTCCTTAAAGAAAACAAAAAATTAAAGAGAAAGTAAAATAGTAGTTTGTACAGATGACGACTACAATTCCTAATAAAACAAAATAGATTTTCCTTGTTCTTCAACAATTCTAGTTGTTTCAACTTGCTCGGAACTATCTTTATGGAAGATTCTTCAAACTTCAGGCCCATTATCTGTTAAAAAAGGTTCATATTAGTTGAGTAAGAAAACAAGATTTAATATTGCTAAGTTGCAACCACATAGTAAAATGTAAAACCACGAAGCAAAGAGCATCTCAAATTAGGTGAACCTCGAACATAAGTACTTCACTTACCTTGGGTAGAATACTGTTAACAGATATCAAAT
>ML279085.1:458-16829 GCA_005239495.1 Nicotiana undulata
ATGTGTGTTTTATTCTCAGTTAAATCCCTGGAATTTGAGAAAATAGGGTGAAGGCTTACCTCTTATGATGAAGAAGATGACTAGTACTTGATAAACTTCCAAGCCTGGGTAGAGATGGAGGACCAATTTGGGAAAGATGAGTGCTTCTCTCTCTAGAACCCACTCTCACTTCTCTCTATTTTGTTCAGAAACCAGTTCAAATGAAAGGGGGCAGGGGTTAAATGAAACTGGGGTCGGGTGTAAAAATTTAGAAAATTAAAAGACCGTGTCGAATATGCGGTCAGGAATGCGATCGCATTCCTGACATGCGGTCCGCATATGGACCGCAGAATGGCCACCAGGTGGGCCAAATTTTGAAAACCTTCTGCCCGGGTATGCGACCACTATGCAGTCCGCATACATGTTATGCGATCGCATTATGCGTCGCATAACACCCCCTTCAGTTGTCAGTGATCTGCCCATGTATGCGACCACTATGCGGTCCGCACACATGTTATGCGATCGCATTATGCGTCGCATAACACCCCTTCATTTGCGCAGTGATCTGCCCGTGTATGCAACCACTATGCGGTCCGCATACGCGTTATGCGATCGCATAGTGCGTCGCATAATACCCAATATCTGGAAAAATTAAGTCCTTTCAAATCTGGGGTATTTTTACAAAAATCAAGGTCCGTTTTAAGAATTTTCCACAAAGATAACCACTCGGGGACTTATTCGGGCATTATTTTAAGCAAGAATTTTTTTTACGGGTCTTTACAAAGAGACTTTTTCGAGGCCCTCAAAACGGTTAGTTCTCCATCGATCGCCTTAATAAAGCACCTTAGCTCGATCTCGAGGCCCGACCTAGGCCACCTCGAGACCCTGATATCACCACTGCTCGATTTGCTTAACTCGTTACCCTTAGGTTCTATCTCATTTTCCTTACTCACACTTAGCATCTATTCCCTAACAACTAGTATTAAAAATAAATCACATATTTTTAGAGCCACAAAATTAATTTAATTGTAATTACCATTTTCAAGGTAAACAGTTTGGCGCCCACCGTGGGCTAAAGATAATAGTGATTGGTTTAGTGTTGGTTTACTACAAAACACAAGTTATTCTTCACACATTTTCTTGTCCAAGAATCCTTGATTTCAGGTCAAAATATCTAACTCAATGAATGCACATGAAAACAACGATTTTGAGGACCATGGAGAGAATGGTGTGGTTGTTTCAGGCGCCGGTGTACCACTACGAAACCCTGAGGACGCACCAGAGCCAATTCTTGTGGACGTGGGTTCACGCAATGCCCAACACGTCGATATAAACTCCCACACTGACAGGGGTATATGCCGAGAAACGAACATGAGGGTCAAAACACTCCAGCTCGGAAGGAAAGAGAGGTTTGCCTTCACGTCATTTGTGAAATATTGCAGGCATAACAGTTGGCGGTTGCTCAGCTGCAAAGCCATAAAAAAACTCCAAGTACAGCAGCACCGGAAATGGCTCCTCGAGTTGAAGGCGCTGGAGAGGTTAAGCAACAACGGGTCAGCATTCGATCCCGCTATTATAAAGATGCTCGAGGACCTCACGAAAAGGATTGAATCGGGCGAAAAGAAGATAGAAGCTAACGACAAAATAGTAGAGACTTACAACTCAAGGGTCGACTTGATCCCTGGCGCTACCCCAATTTTGAAGGGTGTAGATTCAAAGAAGTTCGTGCAAAGGCCATTTTAATCTAGTGCGGCTCCGAAGCCCATCCCGAAGAAATTTAGAATGTCCGATCTTCTGAAGTACAACGGGACCTCAGATCCCAACGAAAACATCAGCACTTACATTTGTGCCGTAAAAAGAAACGACTTGAAGGAGGACGCGAATGAATCCGTCCTATTGAAAAAATTCGGAGGCCATGATGTAGTATCACAACCTAACACTGAATTCAGTAGATTCATTTGCCATGCTGGCAGATTCTTTTATAAAGGCACATGCCGGTGCCATCAAGGTTGCTACAAGGAAATCCGACGTGTTCAAAATCAAACAGAGAGAAAACGAGATGCTACAAGAATTTGTATCTCGCTTTCAAATGGAGCGAATGGAATTACCACCTATCTATGACTGGGCAGTGCAGGAATTCACTCAAGGCTTAAATGAATGAAGTTCAATAGCTTTGAAGCAACTAAAGCATAACTTGGTAGAATATCCCGTCGTCACTTAGGCGGATGTGCATAACCGATATCAATCAAATATTAGGGTCGAAGATGACCAACTAGGAGCCCCCTCGGGCTCGCTATATCCTAGCAGTCTCCTGACAAAGGAACCAAGGCCAAACAAGGAAAGGTATTAACCATACACTGAAGATCGAAGAACGCCCCAAGGCGTAACATACCTCGAAACGATCGTAGGTCAGATCGAGGTCAGAACCCCCAGGGGCTCGTAAGCAGAGCCGTTTCGACAGACACACAAGACCGTTAGAGGCACCCCGATTATATTAGTACATCTTCAACATTGATGTTTCGGACATCGTATCTCGTCATAGGTAAAATCAAAGACACCAGATCGCAAAAACCCATACTATCAGATCCATCACAAAGGAACCTTAACCAGGTGTGTGAATTTCACAGCACAGACGATCATAGGACCGAAGATTGTAGACAGCTCCGAGAGGAAGTAGCCTGAATAATCAACAAAGGGCACCTCTGAGAGTTCCTCAGCAACAAAGCTAATAATCAATTTTGGGAAAGAGAGGCGAACATGAAAAATGAAATAGAAAAACCACAATATGTCATCCACATGATCATTTGAGGAATTGACGCCCCGCAGGAACCCATCGTCAAACGAACAAAAATATCCATCACCAAGGAATAGCGAGCTCGAGGTTACATACCCCGAGGACGCTCTCACATTCAGAGAAAAGGACATCGAGACCTTGTCTCAGCCTCATAACGACAATTTGGTAATTTCTTTCCTGTGAATACGTTTCAAATTAAACGTGTGCTTGTGGATCCAAGCAGCTCGGCCAACATAATCAGGTCGAGGTGGTGGACTAGCTTGTACTGCTCGGCCAGATTATGCCCGCCTCTCGAGTCCTCAAAGGATTCAACATGGCGAGATAAACAACAAAAGGGGTGATCATCCTCCAGGTCAACGTAGCCGGAACAACCCAAGATACCAAGTTTCATATCATCGACGGGGACATGAAGTACAATGCCTTGCTCGGAAGGCCATGGATGCACTGCATGAGAGCAATACCATCGACCCTCCATCAAATTATGAAATTCCCAACGAATGATGGAATAAAAATGGTATACGAGAACAACATGCAACGAGAGAGATGTTCCCGCTGCACGACGAGGCACCGGCATCGACACCTTCTATTTCGAAGGATCCAAAGAACAAGCAAACGGTCAAGTAGAAATCACAAGCTACATTCTTCGCTGCACCCGAATGGATGTGTGAAGGGTCACAGCATCCTCGAAGCGAGCAGTTGAAGCATATCGAAGCTCAATCGTCGTCACTGCTAAGGTAAAACCCTCTCCCTTTTCATTTATGTTTTTCACTAACCTATGTGCAGGTATTCAATTGGGAAGAATCGAATCACACCCTAAGATCGAAGTCCTTAGGTTTTAATGCATGTTTTGCGCTCTTTTCTCCGTAGATCGAATTTTTCCCAAATGGATTTTACCGACGAGTGTTTTAACGAGGAAACATCTATATGCTACCTAAGGAGAACTTAACAAGTATTCAAGGATTTTCTTCAATAAACCTCGAACTGGGGGGCATCCCCCCGGGAGATCACCTCCTCGAATACTGGGGGGCATAGAATAATTGAACCCTTGATGGCGAAAACTATGTATACTTGTACCAAGTAATCAAAGGAGTACCTTTTACCATCAAAACATTTGCGCTTCAAAGAAGTTGCTTTTTTTTACAAGAAACTGTTCTAGGGCCACAAATTTCACGGACATTCGGGGACCGACATCAAAAACTCGAGGCCGTAAGACCTTAGAGCAGGCGACCTCGAGCCCAAAAAGTCCTCCATGAGGGAATATCCTCAGTGTTAACCTTCATGAGGCATCATTTTTAAGGTGCGTTAGTTAACCAGAGATTGGGTAAGGGCTTGAAATTACTTCGAGGGGAAGGTGTTAGGCACCCCTCAAAGTCCACTACTGTGGTTCCCGGCCAAACAACTTTGTGAATTTAGACAAGTATAAAATAAGCGATTAGAGTTTAAACAAGTAAAGGGTTTTAAAAAAAATAATTTGCAGTCTAAGCACACATGTGTAACAATTTTTGAAAAGATTTAAAGTCTAACCGGAATATATGAAGGATAGGGTAGTCCTAGGTTATTTATCCGATATGATCACATCGGTACAATGCCTGGTAATCACTAATTAGAAGAGGGGCTACACGTGGCATTAGCGCACCGGTCATCATATCCATATCTACCCTTTCCCACCCCTTAGTGGTTATTTAAGCAAGTTTTATTTAACGACCTCTATTGCGTGTTGTTATCCGTCCCTTCTTAATGGTCCCAGAGGAATTTAGGACCTCTATTTATGGGCAGTTCTAGAAAGACCCCTAATGTTATAAGGAGAAAAACCAAGGCAACATGCAAGAACAAATTGGAACTTTATCAAATCAGGCAGAAATAAGCAATTAGAGGCTCAGGTTTACCTCCACAGAAAGTGCACATAAACAGCACGACTCAAACACAAACAAGGGCAGTATTATTAAGCAAGATCATAAAACATGATGTCTGGATGAGTATCAGAATGCAGGAGATATGCAAATCTTGTTTATAACTTCAGAAGCAGGGCCCTATTAGTTTGCCTGCTGGTTTTTAAGCTTGTTAACCATTAAGCAGTAGACACAAGAAAACAATTTCCAGTTTTATAAGAAATTGGATACCTAAGGCTTGCCTAGGCGTGGGATAATGCACAATTGTTACTAGAATTATTGACAGAATTGTTATAAGTTGTTTCACCTAAAGCATGTTGTTCTAGATTTTACAAGATACGGGATTATTACCAATTTGTTTAAAGCAGGGTGAAACTGTTTTATATCCTTTTCCATGCATTAGTAATTTAACTAGGTGTGACTGAGCGAGTACAAAATCCTAAAACATGGTATCTAGTGTGCACATGCAGAATTACCTAAGCAGGATTTCCAAGTGCACACAATGTTACAACATTGTTAAACACGATTGCATAAGTGACCGTTTATGTTAGTTTTGTCCTTTATCCTAGAAACAGGATTCTAAGTGATAATAAGAATGTCAAAATGAGATGCTGAAAATAGTACACATGAAACCTAGGAGAATGGTACCTAATGCATGAAATGCTTTGCATGTATTGATCCTAAACATGGATTCTAATGCACATACAAAAAATGTAAACCTAAAGCATGGTTTCTACCCTTGATATAGACAACCTATATATCTATCATCCCATTTTCACTATCAATCCCAAATATTCGTTTACAATACTTATTACAGACCAATAGTGAAGGAATTACATAAATGGATAAAGAAAAATAAGAAGTTACACTATAGGGAGCCTGCAAAAAGGTCCAGATTTCCAGAATCTCATATGCTAAATGGTGTTTCATAGCCTTTCTTATATCCAGGTGTGTCAGAGTTCCCTAAAGATCTCAAGGGATCCCAGGCAGTGCTCACACCCAGATTTCACAACCATAATTGAGTAAGTGCAGTGTGGAAGAGCCAGCTCTAATGCATTAGGTATCCCTAATTGAGTTCAGAGGGATATCATAGGTATCCCTAAGCAGTCACACATTAGAAGGGCAGAACTTAAAGGTCTAAGAATAGAGTGAGAGTGCTTGACATAGTTTTGAAAATGTTTTAAGTAGGAAAATAGTTTGAAAAAAGACTTGTTTGAAATAGTTTTGTAAAAAAAACAGAGGAAGTTATTAAATAAGACAGTTTTGAAAGGAGTAGGGTAATCAACAAACAAAAAAAAAACACAAAACCACAATAGGTTCAGCAACACCTAAAGAACACAGAACCAAGAAAGGTTCAGCACCACAAACCTTCACACAGGGGTAATGGGGGATTGGTGACAGGTAGAGCACATAATGGTAAACACATAGTAAGTAGAGGTACATAATCAGAAATATTCTAAGGGGGTCCAAGGGATTAGGGTACAACATGAATTTCATAATTAACGCAGAACCAAGTAATTTAAGGTACAAGTTGTCTTGCCAAAGACAGGTTCATACTAAACTAGTTAAGCATACAAGGGAACAGAGTTACATTGAGCCATACTACAGAAAGGGGGGATGATATTTCTTAAGCATGTTGATTCTAAAGGAGGGGACATATTCAGAAGCATGCTGATAAAGCAGTAAAGTAGACATATTTGTTGCAGGTTGAACAACAAAACCACAAAGTAAAAAAAAATAGACTTGAAACAAGATGAATTGAAGTAGTAAAAGAAACATATTGTTTTTGAACTTGAATTGAAATCAAGACATACCAATATAGAAGATAGTAAAAACATAATGAAGAACTAGAGAATATAGTTATCAGCCTTGGCTTACAGCCGGCTGACTTAGAACAATAGTAAGTAACCAGAGAAAAGAGAGCAGAAAGTTTTGAGTGTGAGAGAGAGAGCTTTTTGAACCAATGTGTTCGTGTGTGTTGTGTTAATGAAAGAGCAGTGTATTTATAGTTTGAAAACATGTAGCAAATAAGGCAAGAATCATAGTTCAGCAGTAATTATGGAACTATGTACTAATTAGAATCAAATCAGCATAAGTACTCCCTTTAATTAAAGAGTTAAATTCAAACGGTAATAACATATACTAAATAAGGAAGGAAATCATATAAGGCTGGATATCACACATAAGGAAATAGTTTTCACCATAGAATAAGTATAGAACATGTAATATATCAAACAAACATATTATCAAAGAAAAACTCAGGAACCCAGGATTAGGACAAAGAAATTTAGGGTTTTAACAAAATAACTCAGATAAAAAGAGAAAAACTTAAATAAACGTTTAAACATAGTGAAAATCATAGAATAATATTAAAATCAGAAGGAAAAACCATTTTTTGAAAAGGGTAAAGAACCCTAG
This sequence comes from Nicotiana undulata, assembly GCA_005239495.1. Taxonomy (NCBI): domain Eukaryota; kingdom Viridiplantae; phylum Streptophyta; class Magnoliopsida; order Solanales; family Solanaceae; genus Nicotiana; species Nicotiana undulata. The sequence goes on from ML279085.1 coordinate 7,539, forward strand.
TTTGAAGATGAAGAGCAGTTTTTAGAAAAAATCGGAAAATCTTTAAGGAAAACAACAAAATAACTCAGAATATACCCAGATCTATTACAGATCTAAGAAATCAAGAGCTAATAGTTTGGGTTTCAGAGAGATAACCCAAAGAGGAAGAGAATCGGCTAAGAAACCACAGATTCTAGCCGGAGATGATAGGATCTTACTCGGACGGCCATGAGCGGCCTGAGAATGACATGAAAAGCCCTGGGGGTATGATGACTTTGAGGACCTCAAGGCAACAGTAACCCGTCATAGGAATGAGCCATGGGGGCTGGGATGGTGGTGAGACCACCATAGTTACAGGCGAGTGATGACTAGTGAGAGAGCTTCGCAAAGAGAGCTTGAGATATGAGATGAGAGTGTAACAGCAGATAGAATAGAGATAATGAGAGGGAAGGGGGTAGTCGTTATGGTTAATTAGGGCAAGAATGAATCTGGTCCGTTGATCCGAAATGATCAACAATCTATATTAAAAGGGAAATTGGGTCGGGTGGGTCGGGCCATTTGTTAAATACCCAATGTAAATTAATTAAACAACTTATAAAAATAGATGTTAACTATAAAAAATGGATTTCATGCGTAGAAAATAATTTAAAATGATTACTTAGTATTTTAAAATACAAACGACTAATTTTCATTCAAAAAATAGTATAAAATCATATGAGTGGGCTATACTTGCAAAGTTATTGCAATTATAGCCAAAAAGTGCCAGTATGGCTAGTTATAAAATAATTTGGTTTTAATAAGACAAATAATAAATAAAATCAAGAAATGCTTTTTGAAATTATTTGTAATGCAATTTTGTGATTATTTATTGGAAATAAAATGTTGAATGAATTAATAAAAATATAGGAAAATTAAGGAAAATACCCATTGCTATTAATGCATGACTTTCAAGATATATATGCAATTTAAAATATTCTTTTGGGAAAAAATTGGGTATCAACAGCTGCAACTCTTTACCCGAAAAGGATGAAAGAGTTTGTCGGGTAAAGATATGATGGCCAATTTTGACCGAGCGAAGCGGTTCGAGAGATTGAGGCCGCACCCTGGCTTCTGAGCTTCCTACATATCCCTGGTTTTACTAGAATCAGGCCATATGTAGTTCCGGATCCATCGGCGAAGCATACTGGTGAAGTCATTTCAAGAACGGACGCAACATCTAGGGCTGGATGAATGAACGATTTACGGAAGATGTTAGGTTTTATAAGGCTGGGAGAATTGGAACGAGATTGCTCCCGCTGGGATAGCCGTCGCTCGCCGGGTTACCTGCAAATAAAAGCAATACAAGCGTATACTGTGCATAAATTTAAACATGATGCAAATTCTCGTTGGACTATGAATGTTGTCTTCGGACGGTTAAGGATGACGTCCTGGGCCATGAATTGTTTGATAAGAGATTCTTAGGCCATGAAATGGTGTTCTCAGGCCATGAAGATGGTGCCTCCGAACTATGACACCTTTGAATAATGATATGCAAAATTGAGAGAAATCCTCAGGCCATGACATGATGTTCTCGGGCAATGAAGATGGTGCCTCTGAACTATAACTCCTTTGGACGGGTTGGTGATATTTCAGCCCATGAGATGCAATAATATGATGGTGACAAGGCATAGCTTAGTCTTGTGAGTTAAAGGGCATAGCTTAGCTTGAAAGAGAAGCGAAGCAAATAATGCTGAGAGACAGCGCTTAGCCTCATGCGGATAGGAAGGCAGAGAGTAGCCTTATGCAGACAGAAGCAAAGATAAGCCTTATGCAAGGGAAGGCAGATGATTAGCCTTATGCAAATGGAGGTAGAGCTTAACCTAATACAGATGGAAGGCAGAGAGTACCCTTATGCAAAGGGAAGGCAGGAGATTAGCCTTATACAAATTGAGGTAGATCTTAACCTCATGTAGATGGAAGGCGGAGATTAGCCAGGGGAAGGCAGAAGATTAGCCTTATGCAAATGGAGGTAGAGCTTAACCTCATGCAAATGGAAGGCTGAAGATTAGCCTTATGCAAATGGAAGGCAGGAGATTAGCCTTATGCAAATGGAAGGCCGACGATTAGCCTTACGGAGAACATTAAATAATAAGTGACAGTAGAATTTCTTAGCTGGCAGAGGGCTTTGATATTATGACTTTTGTGAGCGTTGTGACTATGGAGCATTGCTTATTTGTGTTGATAGCAAATGTCGGTATGTGCAATGGTTTCGAGGACTATGGCTATGAACGTGCTCGTTCTTTGGGCGGACAATAAATCTTGGCTTTTGCAACTGTGTGGAGATTTTTGACTTCTCTGCGCGTTTATTATTTGTTCCTGCATCGAAAGAAAAATCGTGAGTTCTGTAAATGGGGAGGGTTGGTTCGTATCCCTGGTGGCTCTGCTTGAATCATATGCTTGGTTTGATGATCCTGTTCATATCATCGGTGTAGCGTTTGCTAAACAAAGCTATTTTAAAGAGTAAGTATGCATGATTTTGTAAAGATATAGTATAAACATATTTTTTAAAATAATTTAGATGAACCGACGATGGTGACACGATTCAAGACATTGCAACCTCTCTTGCTACATAATTTTGAGGGTCCTCCTCAAATTTCTGCCCAGTTAGGTGGGTGGACGACTCTCGCTGTTGTGCAGGCTGCGATCGCCTGAAATTGTTTCAGAATTTTTAGGGTCCTTCTCAAAATTCTACCTCAGTTTCCAATTGCGGGGAAAATGAAATTTTTATTGTATTATGACCAAACCCATAGGCCTGCCTACGTATCCCCTCTTAATTGGGAATCAGGTCAGGCGTAGTTCAATTTACATCATTGATAAAAGCATAAAGGATTACACATAATAGCATTTGACAACATCTGAATTGATTGGCTTTGGCCAGGCTTCTCCGTCCTTTTCTGCAAGTATAAGTGCTCCTCCTGTCAATACTCGGTGAACCATATACGAACCTTGCTAGTTGGGGGAGAATTTCCCTTTTGCTTCATCTTGATGTGGAAAGATCTTCTTCAACACCAGCTGCCCCGGTGTCAACTGTCTCGGTTTGACTCTTTTGTTGAAAGCTCTAGATATTCTATTCTAATAAAGTAGACCATGACATATTACATTCATTCTTTTCCCGTCTATGAGGTCTAGTTGGTCATAATGGCTTCCTACCCATTCTGCATCGCTGAGCTCAGCTTCTTGTATGATTCTTACAAAAGGAATCTCTACTTCAGCAGGAATAACAGCTTCCGTACCATAAACCAGCAAGTAAGGAGTTTCCCAAGTTGATGTACGAAATGTGGTGCGGTATCCCAGTAAAGAAAATGATAACTTCTCGTGCTTTTCTATCATCTTCCTCAATATCTTCCTGATGTTCTTGTTGGCGGCTTCTACAGCTCCATTCATCTGCGGTCTATAAGCTGTGGAATTCTTGTGCTTGATTTTGAAAGTCTCGCACATGGCTTTCATCATGTCACTGTTCATATTGGAGCTGTTGTCGACAATGATTGACTCAGGAACTCCGAATCGACAAATAATACAGTCGCAAACAAAGTCTGCCACGACTTTCTTAGTCACTGCTTTGTAAGATGCTGCTTCGACCCATTTAGTGAAATAATCGATTGCTACCAAGATGAACCTGTGTCCGTTTGAGGCAGTAGGCTCGATCAGTCCGACGACGTCCAATCCCCAGGCGGCGAACGGCCACGGTGAGCTTGTTCCATTGAGCTCATTTGGGGGTACCTTTATCATATCTTCATGTAGCTGACACCGGTAGCATTTCCGAACATACTGGATGTTGTCCGTTTCCATGGTCATCCAAAAGTAATCGGCCCTGAGTATCTTCTTGGCCAAGACAAAACCATTCATATGTGGGCCGCAGGTCCCAACATGTATCTCTTCAAGTAGCCTGGTGACTTCCTTTGCATCAACACATCTCAATAATCCCAAATCGGGAGTTCTCCTATACAACATTCCTCCACAGTGAAAGAAACTGTTGGACAATCTCCGGAGCGTGCGTTTCTGTGTATGATTTGTAAGCTCTGGGTACTCTTCCTTTACTAAATACTCCTTGATATCGTGGAACCACAATTTTCCGTCTGCTTCTTCTTCAACATGAGCGCAATAGGCCGGTTGGCTATGGATATTTACCGGAATAGGGTCAATGAAGTTCTTATCTGGGTGTTGTATCATGGATGATAGAGTGGCTAGTGCGTCGGCGAACTCGTTCTGAATTCTGGGAACGTGCCGAAATTATATCTCTCGTGAACCTCATTCTAAATTCCTGCACATGGTGAAGATACGACAGTATCTTGGAATTTTTGGTAGACCATTCTCTTTGTACTTGGTGTATTAGAAAGTCTGAGTCACCAATTAGTGGCAGCTCCTGAACATTCATGTCAATGGTCATGTTGAGCTCTAAGATGCAGGCTTCATATTCCGCCATATTGTTGGTGCATGGGAATATGAGTTTAGCAGATATTGGATAATGTTGACCAGTTTCCAATACCAGGACAACTCCAATGCCGACTAATTTTCCAACCTTCATAGGATTCAGCAATGTCTTCTCCTATTAATGACACTTCTTCATCGGGAAAAACATTTTCAGGGGTTCGTATTCTCCATCCATGGGGTTCTCAGCAAGATGGTCTACCAACGCTTGTCCCTTGACCGCTTTCTGAGTCACAAAGACAATGTCGAACTCACTTAACATGATTTGACACTTTGCTAGCTTGCCAGTGGGCATGGGATTCTGAAAGATGTACTTCAAGGGATCCATCCTCGATATGAGGTATGTGGTGTAGGCACAAAAGTAATGCCAACCTAGGTTAGAGCCCAACAGGTACGTTCCAGTAGAGAATATCGTGCCTCGTATGGAGTGAACTTCTTGCTCAGATAATATATAGCCTGCTCTTTTCTCCCCGTCTCGTTGTGCTGCCCCAGAACGCAGCCGAAAGCTCCATCTAATACTGCGAGATAGAGTAGCAAGGGCCTACCTGGCTCTGGTGGTACCAAGACTGGTGGTGTTGACAAGTACTCCTTGATTCTGTCGAAGGCCCTTTGACAGTCCTCGGTTCATTTGGTTGTAGCATCTTTCTTCTGCATCTTGAAGATTGGTTCACATATGACCGTGGACCGGGCTATGAACCGAGTGATGTAGTTAAGGCATCCCAGGAAACTCATAACATCTTTCTTGTTCTTTGGTGGTGGTAACTCTTGGATGGGTTTGACCTTTGACGGATCAAATTCTATCCCTCGGTGGTTGACGATGAACCCAAGAAATTTTCCAGCAGGAACCTTGAATGCACGCTTCGCGGGGTTTAGCTTCAAGTTGTATTTCCGCAACCTATTGAAGAACTTCCTTGGATTTGCTATATGGTTGGTGGCTTTCTTGGATTTGATAATGACAACGTCCACATATACCTCGATCTCTTTATGTATCATGTCGTGGAAGATGGTTGTCATTGCTCTCATGTAAGTGGCCCCAGCATTCTTTAATCCAAATGGCATCATCTTGTAGTAGTAAACTCCCCACGGCGTAATGAAAGCCGTTTTCTCAGCATCTTCCTCATCGATCTAAATTTGATGGTAACCAGCAAAGCAATCCATGAACGACTGAAGCTCATGCTTGGCGCAATTTTTAATCAGGATGTATATGTTTGATAATGTAAAATCATCCTTCGGACTGGCCCGGTTGAGATCCCAGTAGTCGACACATACTCTATCCTTTCTATCTTTCTTGGGCACTGGCACAATGTTGGATAACCATGTCGGATATTCAACTACCCTGAGAACATTGGCGTTGATTTGCTTGGTAACTTCCTCCTTGATTTTCAAACTCATGTCAGGCTTGAACTTTCAGAGCTTCTGCTTTACCGGCGGGCACATTGGGTTGGTTGGCAGCTTGTGAGCCACACTGGATGTACTTAGACCAGTCATGTAATCGTACGACCATGCAAATATGTCCTCATATTCTTTCAAAAATTGTGTGTATTCCTCTTTCTCTAACGGTGACAAATAGATGCTGATACGAGTTTCTTTGACATTCTTTGAATCTCCCAGGTTGACAACCTCAGTATCGTCCAAGTTGGACTTAGGTTTGTTCTCAAAATCCTCGACTTCTCTGACAATTTCATTAGGTATATCATACTCCTCTTCTGAATTGATGTCCTTTTGTTGTGTTGTCTCGTTGCATGTCACAGTCATTGGTTTATCAAGACAAGTAATAGTAATGTTGTATAGATAAAGTAATGAGAGAAAAATGATAATAATAAATATTGATTCATAAAATCATAAAAAAATGCTTTTGGTAATTTGAACAAATGTCTTAGAACATTGAAGATCTTATTGCAAAAACGAAAATGCGAAAAGGAAATCATTTAGCAAATGAAAAATAAACAATGCTTGTTGAGCCTTGCTACCCCGGGACTCGTCGGGCCCTAGCTGTTCTGATAGTCTAGTTCTTAAGGAATGATCCTTTGCTTGCGGCTTGTATGGAAAGGCCTTCCTCCTCCTCCTCCTCCTCAACAATGACGCAACAGTCCATATCATCGTCTTCTAGGAATAGATTAATCAAAGCTGCCAATGCTTCTTCTTCCTCAGACCCCCATATGATATCGGTATAGGTTGTTCCAATGGGTAATAAGGACCGTGCCATGGTGGCAACAAGTTCTTGTACTCTTTCCATGTATACTTGTATCCGAGCCCAAAAGTGGTACCATGTCACTTGAGCTGTATTGGTTTGGAGATCCCTTGAAGATTCTTGCTGAGTCATCTGTCAGGCTCATACCCACTCTAGTTCAGTATTCTTTCAATCTTACTGTCCCACCATTTGTCTTTGTCTATTGCATTAACGCGCTCGATTGGTGGTAGGTTTCCCCACCCAGCTTTCTTCTACCTTCAACCACCGGGAAGGTCTGTCGACTATAGATAGGATTGCTCCCATCTCCATGGATGATTACTTTTTGGTGGTTCCATTCAAATTTCACTGCCTGATGCAATGTTGATGCCACGGCCCCATCGACATGTATCCCCGACCATCCTAATAACAGGTTGTAGGACGCCGATATGTCTTTCACCTAAAAATCAACCTCAAACCACGTCGATCCCATTTGCAAACAAAGGCTGATTTCACTAGTGGTAGACCTCTGAGAACCGTCGAAAGCTTTTACATTCATAGACCCCTCTCTGATATCGTATAACCCCTTGCCAAATTTCTTGAGAGTTATCAATGGACAGATGTTGAGGCTGGATCCCCCATTGATCAGAACACTGGTGATGAAGTGGTCCTCACATTGCACAGTGATGTGCAGTTCTTTGTTGTGCTTAACCCTTCAGGTGGCAGCTCATCCTCATGGAAAGTGATCTTATGACTCTTCAGCACTTGACCTACCATATTGGCCATTTCTCCGCATGTGATGTTATTTGGCAAATATGCTTCGTTGAGCACTTTCATCAAAGCATTTTTGTGCGTCTCTGAACACTGTAGCAATGACATAATGGATATCTGGGATGGGGTTTTATTCAATTGATCGATGACTGAGTATTCTCTGGCCTGTACTTTCCTTTAGAGATTGTCTGGGCCTGTCTCAATGATGGGTGGCCTGTTGGAAGCCCGTTTGCTGGACTCTGCAAAGTGTTCAGGTGTATAGACCCTGCCGGTCCTTGTCATTCCCTGTGCAGCAGTAGCTTATTCTATCTTGCCTTTTCCTTTCCTTCTTGCCTCAGCTACATAATCCCATGGTACAACGTTGGTGTAAAAGGGTGGCGTGGTTGACTTCGACATTGTGATTGGTGCATCTACTTTAACTTCAAATGGGATGGGTGCCTTAGAAGGTGGCATAACATCCACCTCATTGCACAAGTGCATCCACAGGTGGTGCCGCTTCAAACTCAAATGGGACTGAAGCCGTTACCTAAACATCTCCGTATGGCTGAATCTATACTATGAAAGGATTAAGAGTGACTGCTGGCTTCTTTGGGTCATCACCTTCTATGATCAACCCGATCGACCCCTCTAGGTCCCAATCGTCTTCTATTTCGATCATGTTGATACCTCCACCCCTATGGTCTGGAAGCGGATTTTTGCGAACATTGGGAGTATCTTCCGTTGCTTGATGATCTTGTTATCAATCAAAGACTGAATCTTATCTTTCAGTGAGCGGCATTCGTCAATTGTATGTCCCTTCATGTCGGAATGGTATGCACATGTCTTATTTGGATTAACCCATTGAGAGGGATTCTCAGGGTTACATTAGGGATATGAGTGACATAACCAACATTTTTCAGTCTTTCAATAGTTGGGCAATAGGATCAGCAATGGCAGTGTATTGCTTGGGCGGTCTGCGGCTGAAGTTGGGTCGAGGTCTTGGAAAATTTTGGCGAGCAAAGGGTGGATGGAAATGAGATGGTTGAGAGTTGTAGGTATGGTAAACAGGAGATGGTTGGGAATATCTGGGAGAGGTAGGCTGATATGTTGGTGGAGGTGATGACTGATAGGTGGGTGGGGGTGCTTGGTAGGTGAGTGGAGAATTTCGGTATACCAAGGGGGATTTGGGTCCCTGTGCAACCATCACCGTTCCAGCATCTTTCTTCTTGGAAAATCCACCAGACTGCACGGCCTTGTTTGTGGCTTGTAGTGCTTCAAAATCGGTAACCATTCCGCTTTTAATCCCTTCTTCGATTCTCTCACCTAACTTGATGATGTCAGAGAATTTTTGGTTTTCAATCACCATCAACCGCTCATAATACTACGGGTCATGTGCCCAGACAAAGAATTTGTTCATCTGTTCTTAATCTAGGGCAGGCATGACCTTAGATGCTTCAGATCTCCATCGAGTAGCATACTTGCGAAAAGTTTCTGTGGGTTTCCTCTTAAGATTCTGAATATAGAATACATCTGGCGCATTCTCTGTATTGAACCTGAACCGGTCCATGAAGTTTGATGCCATGTTAACCAGTTTGACCACTTTTTAGGGTCTTGGCTGATGTACCAAGATAGAGCATCCCCTGTCAAGCTCCTTCCACGCAGTCACTTAATCTTGTTGAGTCTGAACTCATATCACAACATGAAATCTACTTCACTCTCCAACTAAACAACATGAAAAGATGTAATGACCCAAAAGGTCATCTTACATAATTTAAGTTGTATCTGTGTTCCGAGGCTCCGAGAGCATCCGTTAGTCTCACCTCGTTATGCGTGCGCAGCCCGGGCGTGTAGCCGGGAAGCTATTATGTGAAAAAATGATGAAAATGAGTCTTGATAATTAATGAACGAATATAGTTGACTTTGGTCAA
>ML279087.1:0-25380 GCA_005239495.1 Nicotiana undulata
TTAAAGCAAAAACTAAGAATTTTCATGGTAAAAATTGAGGGTTTGGGTAGAATTAGAAATTTTTATAAAAATCAAATTTTTACATCGAATTAAGGTCGTATTTCAAAACTAATAGTATATTTGGGTTCGTGAGTGAATGAGTAAACGTAATCTGGTCCGAACCCCGAGTTTAGACCAAGCGGGCCCGGGGTCAGGTTTTCACTTTTTGTGAGAAAACTTAGGAAAAATTATATTTTTCAATAAAGTTAGTTCCTTTAGAATTAGTCAATGATATTAAGTTAATTGTGATTGGATTCGAGCAAGTTAGAGGTGAATTCAAGAGGAAAAGCAATAATTGAGCAGTGAGTGGCCTGCGAAATTGAGGTAAGTGTTTGGTCTGACTTTGACTTGAGGGAATAGGACTCCCCACTTGTTTGCTATGTGAAATGCATGAGCGTGGTGTATAGGTGAGGTGACGAGTATCTGTGCACCAATCAAATTGTCTGTTAAACATGATCCACTTTCCCGTTCCCAACTAAAATGATTATTGTCTTAATTGTTATATGTTCATTATTGTTTCTATGACTATTTGGCCTTATTATTTTGTTGTCAGATATTGTTGTGGTTATTTTGGAAAGAGTATTGGTTGTTTTAGCTGGTTTCCTTGTGGTACAAACGATTGACAGGTTTGGTATTATTTTTACGAATTATATATATTTTGATGTTCCTGTTGGTTTCATGGTTGAGAGGATATTAATGAATTTATGAGAAAAATACGGTTTCTTATTTATAATTGTTAAGACAAAAGTATAGCGTAAGGCTTGGCCTGAATTGTGAAATTTATGAATAAATTGATATGATATGTCTGGTGGGAGCGGGTTGCACGCCGCAACAAGGAGTAATAAGGGTGGACAGGTGGGATCGGGTTGCACGCCGCATCAAGAGTAATAAGGGTGATATATTTAGGGAGGAGCAATAAGGGAGAACAGGTGGGAGCGGGTTGCACGCCGCAACAAGGAGCGATAAGGGAGGACATCTATATTTTATTGATTTTCAAAGAAAATAAAGATTTGAAAAACTAAAATGTTTATTTTACTATTCATCATATTTTGACACTATTTTTACTTAAAGTTAAAGCTTGAAAACTTGGAAATTATTTGAGAATTGGATATAGCTGAGACCTGGAAAGAGGTGACTGAGTTAATTTAAATTGTTACTGTAGTTATTATTATTTAATTTTTTTAGATTTTTTTTCTTGCCTTGTTAATTATTATTGTGAAAAGTTATATTGCTAATGTTCCGCCTTAGCCTCGTCACTACTTCGTCGAGGTTAGGCTCGGCACTTACTCAGTACATGGGGTCGGTTGTACTGATACTACACTCTGCACTCTTTTGTGCAGATCGAGGTACTAGCCATCAGTAGAGCTTACTAGAGCAGCTGCCATTCATTCGGAGACACGAGGTATATCTGCCGGCGTCCGTAGATCCCGAGAGTCTTCTCCTATTTAATATACGCTGTTTTATTTTATTCAGAACAGTTACATTACTTTCTTTCAGCCCATTATTTGTAGTATTCTTTAGTAGTTCGTGGATTGTGACACCAGACCCTGGGGTAGTCCTAGAGTTATTTATATAGTTATTTTGTGGTTAGTTTTATTTAATTGGTTGTTATTATTATTTTATTTTATTTTTTTGGAAATTATTTTAATTAAGTTCATTTTAAATTTATTTATTTATGCTTAAGTAATTAATTAAGAAAATTAGTTAATCGACTTCTAACATTGGCTTGCCTAGCAAGTGTGTCGTTAGGCGCCATCACAATCCCTAAGGTTGGGAATTTGGGTCGTGAAAAATGTGGAAGAAGAACATGACAACCAATGAAAATAGCGATTTGCTGAACATTACCTTTTTGACGAGCTACTTAAACCAGCTCGAAGAACCAGTTCCATCTGTTATCTTTTGAGTCTAGTTGTTTGTAGTAGGTGATTACAAATTGTATCTTTCACCTTTATCTAGAAGCAATTGAAATAGGTACTGAGTATTCAAGTTAGAGTTAACTTGGAGCTTGTCGCAATTAGCTAGGAGCTAGATTGCCACAAGGGGATTAGAGTTAGTCCTTAGGTTTACAAAAGAGTTTATTTTATAAATGTTGTTTGGCTCATTAACTTAGTGAAAAGTTTGGGGAAATCCTACTGGGAACTAGGTCGTGGTTTTTTCACCTTTTGAGCCAGGTGATCCACGTAAAATTGTTGTGTTCTTTTATTTCTGCAACTGTTATTCCGAAAACTGTAGGAGTTGGAACACATAGAAGAACCTGGTCCTTTTATAACTACTACACGCGAGAATTGGACACCACACAAATCACCCCCCCCTCCTCTTGTGTGGTATTGACGTATAGAACATCAATTGGTATCAGAGCAGGTTATCCTTGAAGAGGTTAACACCTTAGGAAAAGATCAAGATGAGTGAACCACCTGGTAACTGGGAAGGACAATCAACTGCTAGGCCACCACTCTTCAACGGCCTGTACTATTCCTCGTGGAAGAACAAGATGAAGGATCACTTGATTGGGGAAGACTATGAACTATGGGACATAGTCACTGATGGTCCTTTGGCTAAAATGAAAAAGATTGCTGAAGGAATAGACGTGCCAAAGACAAGAGCTGATTGCACTGCTGAAGACTTAAGAAAATGGGAGAAAAATGCTAAGGCCAAGAAGTGTCTAGTGTGTGAACTTGGTCCAGACGAGTATGGTAGAATTCAAAGCTGCACCATTGCCAAAGAAATTTGGGATACAGTGCAAGTGGCTCATGAAGGAACACCCCAAGTGAAAAGGTCAAGAGGAACTCTACTATATTCTCAATATGAGAATTTCACTATGAAGGAAGGAGAGACCATCCAAGAGATGTATACAAGGTTCACTACACTGACCAATGAACTCAAGTCTCTTGGAAGGGTGATTCTTGAAGACGACAGAGTTGAGAAAATCTTGACAAGTGTTTTTCCAATCTCTTAGGAAAGCAAGATCACTGCTATCCAGGAATCCAAAAACATGGAAACCCTCAGGTTGGATGAGCTAATTGGAAATCTCACTGCTTACAAACTCAAAAGGCAGACAATGAAAATAGATGCTCCTAAGAAGTAAAGAAGTCTGGCATTAAGAATCACTGAGGGAGCAGATCTGGAGGAAGATGAGATTGCCATGATCACCAAGGAATTTAGAAACTATCTCATTAGAAAAAGGGCATCTCAAGAGGTGGAAACTACAACAAAGCAAAAGCTCCAGAAAAGCCCACTAACGAGGAATGCTACAAATGTGTCAAAACTGACCATCATATCAAGAACTGTCCTTAGTAGGAAGTGGAATGGAAATGGGAAAAATCTGAACGAAGGAACCGGAAGAAGGAACTGTTTATCCCAAGAAAACCACAACTAAAGCTATGGTTGCTGCTTGGGGAGAAAGCTCAGACAAAGAATCAGAAGATGGAGATGGAGATGAACAAGCACTTATGGCGATTGGTGAATCAGATGAGGAATCATGTGAAGAACCAGAGGTAAGTATATCCCATCTCAAAAACATGATTAAATTCCTATCTAAAGAAAAACTCTCTGATTTGCTACTTGATTTCATGGATGATTCTGAAGAAATAAATAAAGAAAAGGAAAAGTTGTCTAAGGAGTGCGTAATGTTAAAGGCAAAGTGCAAGAACCTGGAACTAAGAGTAAGTGAATCTGAAAAATGAAAACACTGCCTTGAAGAACCAGGTTCATCCACTTGAAAGGTCCTCGAGTTAAAATCTGAAAATTTTGAAACTGAAACTAGGAACTAGCAAGAAGACAACTGACAATTCTCAACTCATGTTAGAAGAAAATGTAGGTAAACTAAAGGATAAGTTGTACAATAAAGATGAACAGATAAGAGTTCTAAAAGAGGAACTTGGAAAGGTCAAACATGAATTAGATCGAACATGCAAATGGAATAAATCTTCTGATGCCTTGACATGGCTTCAAGAAAATCAAAGTAGCAACAGAAGAGGACTTGGCTTTGGGAGTCAACTGCTCAAATGGGATCCCAAAAGTAAGTACCTCACTCTTCCTGAGAACAGAATTTGCACCCACTGTGGTAAGACTGGTCACTACAAGATTGAATGCAATGCAAAAGAGAAGGACAGTCGAAAGAATGAAAGTTTTGTTCGAAAGAAAAATTGGCTGCCAAATTGGGCCAGAAAAAGCTTAATTCATCCTTTCTCTCATAGAAGAAGACCCAAACTAGTTTGGGTCCCTAAGACTAACCCATGATTTCCTTTTGTAGGTTCAAGTGAGAGGAAGTAGTCAAATATGGTACTTGGATAGCGGCTGCTCAAAACACATGACAGGGAACAAGGAACAGTTCCTTTCACTTGAAAACCTCAAAGGAGGAAATGTCTCCTTTGGAAATGGGAAGAAAGGTGAAATTATTGGGGTTGGTAAGGTAGGTAAGGATGACACACGTTCCATTGAGAATGTGTACTTGATAGATGGATTGAAATATAGCCTGATCAGTGTGTCATAATTGTGTGACAGAGGTAACCTGGTTCCATTCACTTCTACCAAATATTTTGTGATTAATCTTATCACTGACAAGATTGTTTTGCAGGGAAAAAAAGTGAATAACATCTATGTCATATAATTTTCCACACTATCAGAAAACGAACTAGCTTGTTTAAGTGTGTTGGACAGTGATCCCCTCCTTTGGCACAAAAGACTTGGACATGCAAGTCTAAATCATCTTAACAAACTAGTCTCCAAGGACCTAGTGATAGGTCTTCCTAGCATTAAGTTTAAGGAAGACAAAGTTTGTGAGGCTTGTGCAAGGGGGAAGCAGGTAATATCCTCGTTAAAAAGCAAGAAAATGATAAGTACCACCAGGACGTTGGAACTGGTTCATATGGATCTATGCGGTCCTATGAGAACCATGAGCAGAGGTGGTAAGAAATATGTAATGGTGATTGTTGATCACTACTCTAAATTTACCTAGACTTTGTTTCTGACATCTAAAGATGAAGCATTTGATATGTTTACTTCATTTGTTAGAAGAACTCAAAAACAGTTAGGAAATCAACTTGCATCAATAAGATCTGATCATGGCACTAAATTTGAAAATGCAAAGTTTGCTGAATTTTGTGATTAACATGTCATAAACCATAACTTTTCTGCCCCTAGAACTCCACAACAAAATGGATTTGTTGAAAGAAAGAACAGAACTCTTGAAGATGTGGTTAGAACCATGCTTCTTTCTAGTAAACTACCTCATAGTTTCTGGACAGAAGTAATAAACACTGCATGCTACATCATAAATAGGTGCATGACCAGACCACTTGTAGAGAAAACTCCCTATGAGTTACTTAAAGGGAGAAAGCCCAATATATCCATCTTAGGGCTTTTGGATGCAAGTGATTTGTGCACAACAATGGCAAGGACTCCCTAGGTAAGTTAAGTGATAAGGGAGTATTCTTGGGATATTCATCACATAGTAAGGCTTATATGATATATAATAAAAGAACTATGTATGTAGAAGAGAGTGTGCATGTTGTTTTCGATGAAACTAACATTCTTTCTGAGAGACAGGAACAGAAAGATGAGGAAATTGGGCTGGTCAGAAACACTAACCAAACTAGAGCAACTATGGAAGTAGGAACAGGTGATGGAACTGGTCCATCTATCCTAAGCAACCTAACAGGGGGAACTCAACAACAAACCTCATTGCGACCTGTCCCTGATCCTGTTCCACAACAACAAGGCACTATGGGATCATTAAGTTGTGAACAATTGGTGTTAAAACCACACAGATATCAGACTTCTCACCCCATTGAGAACATCATAAATGATTTAACATCTGGAATCAAAACCAGATCCTCTTTGAAAAATCGGTGTGCTTTTGATGTCTTTCTATCCTTAATCGAACCAAAGAATGTTCTTGAAGCCTTACAGGATGTTGACTAGGTAAATTCCATGCGAGAAGAACTAAATCAATTTGAAAGAAGTCAAGTTTGGCATCTGGTACCCAGACCACTAGATAGATCAGTGATTGGCACAAAGTGGGTCTTCAGAAACAAACTTGATGAATAATAAGGCCAGACTAGTAGTCCAAGGATATAGTCAAGAAGAGGTCATAGAATATGATGAAACTTTTGCTCCTGTGGCAAGACTGGAGGCAATCAGGATCCTCACAGCATTTGCTGCTTACATGGAATTTACTCTCCACCTAATGGATGTCAAGAGTGCTTTCCTGAATGGCTACCTAAAAGTGGAAGTATTTGTCAAGCAACCTCCAGGATTTGAAAGCAAGGAGACTCCTGACCGACCATGTGTACAAACTTGACAAGGCTTTGTATGGACTCAAGAAAGCACCAAGAGCATGGTATGAACGGCTATCTAAATTCCTACTAGAACATGACTACAAAAGAGGTAAAATTGATAGCACCTTATTCTTGAAGGAAAAAGGTAAGGATCTCTTGGTAGTACAAATATATGTAGATGACATAATATTTGGGGCAACTTCTGAAAAATTAAGTAAGGAATTTGCTAAATTAATGTGGAGTGAATTTGAGATGAGCATGATGGGTGAGCTTTTTCTTTTTAGGCTTACAAATTAAACAAAAGTCAAATGGAACTATGATCCATCAGCAAAAATATGTGAACGAATTTCTCAAAAGATTCAAAATGGAAGACTCAAAAGAAATTGACACTCCCATTGCAACAACCACAAAATTAGATGTAGATGAAACCGGTTCATCTGTTGATCAAAAGTTGTATAGAGGGATGATTGGGTCTTTATTATACCTTACTGCCAGCAGACCTGACATTGTTTTTAGCGTAGGGATTTGTGCAAGATTTCAGGCTAATCCCAAGGAGTCCCATCTAACTGCAGTGAAGGGAATCCTGAGATATCTAAAAGGCACCACTGACCTATGTCTTTGGTACCCTAAAAGTAGTAATTTCGATCTTGTGGGATATGCTGATGCTAACTATGCAGGGTTCTTGGTAGATAGAAAAAGAACTTCAGGTATGGCACACTTCTTGGGCTCATGCCTTGTGTCTTGGGCCACTAAGAAACAGAATTCAGTAGATCTATCTACTGCTGAAGCTGAGTATGTGGCTGCAGCCTCATGTTGTGCTCAGCTACTATGGATTAAGCAACAGCTGATGGATTTTGGTATAGAGGTTGGATGCATTCCTATCTTCTGTGATAACACTAGTGCTATTAGTATGACAAAGAACCCAATTCATCATAAAAGAACTAAGCACATAGATGTTAGACACCATTTCCTACGAGACAACTATGAGAAGGGAATGATCTCAATTGAATTTTGTGCTACGGACAAACAAATTGCCGACATCTTTACTAAAGCACTAAGTAGGGAGAATTTTGAGAGAAACATGTTAGAATTAGGGATGATTAAGATCACCTAATTGAACAAATTCAAAACAAAAATGAAATTTTTTTGTATAATTTTTGGCTAGGATTTCTGAAATGTGTAAATAATCAGAATAATCATTGCTCAGAATCATGTCTTAAATGCCATACTCTCTTGCCATGTGTTTATATGACTCTTTGGTTGCTAATGATGTTTCTCTATTTTTGTAAATTGAGGCCAAATCAAGAGAATCTCACACGATGAACCTAGTTCATCATTGCTGAATCATGTGACTGAAAAGGTACGTGCTCATCACTATACACATATTGAAATAAATGTAGTTACTCATGAGCAGGACTCTATCTATAATAAGCCTATTTCAAAATCTCAGTACTTATCCCAAAATGAACCTGTTCCAAAGAGTCCTATCAATTTTAATTAGTCTAGATTATAGGGGATTCATAACCGTCACTTCTCACTGACACTCCTGAGCCGATTAGACTCCCACTTGACCAAGAATAACACCCGTTGTAAATTTATTAACCACGCCTTTAAAAACTCATCATCACCTCTCTAATTCTTCACTCTATTTTCTTCCAAAAGGCATAACCGTCGAAACAAGTCCATATTTCTGTTCAAACAACTTGATCAAAGTCTTTCAATCTCCCACATTCATAACCATGTCTTCCACACCACCTCCTGCTACGTCCTCCTCAACAACTCCAGGATACAGTATCACACTTGAAGATACTGGTTCGAACTCTCCTACACCATCTCCACAAAGTTATTCCACCCAATCTCAATCAAGTTCTTCCACACCTCAAAACAACCATGTTCTAGCACCTACTCCTTCTTCCCCAACCGCTCCTGTTATACCACCAAGCCCTACTCTAGAACCCAGAAAAAGGCGAGTAAAAATGCTAACCAGAAAAACTATGGCCTCTGGCTCTCTTGCTCGAAAATTAAATGCCAAGCTTCAGGCGAGCCAAGCCCAAGAATCTGAAAACGCCAGCGAATATTTCAAGTCTGCAAATGAGGGGGACGCAATTGGTTCTCCTGATCCTGAATAGGTAACATCTGAAAATAGGTCTGATTCTGTCATTGTTGAGAATATGTTTGTGTTAATTGGGTATGTAGTAGATGTGGAGATTCCTGTTAGGAGAAGAAGAGGTGGTAAAAATAACAGTGGGAAAGAAATTGAAAGAGAGGGAGAAAGAAGTTCAGTAAGGGGAACAGGGGAAGAAGGTGCTACACTGGCAATCTGTGGTCCTGCCCCAGTAGTTTCTGAGGAAGGTGTCAAGGATTTAGGGGGAAGAAACTTTGGAGAAGCTGAAGAAGGACTGGAAAATCTACAGCATGCAAACGATGAACCTGGTTCATCCATTGAGGAAACCTTGGCAGAACTGATGCAAAAATTAAGGGAGAGTTACAAACCCAAAAAGAAGAGAACCCCCAAGTACAAGCAAGCTGATACTCCAGTGGCAAGCAAGAAAATAAAAGTCACTTCATCTGCTGATACTCCAATTCCCAAAGGTCGCACTACAAGAAGTGCACTTAGGCGGAGTGAAGAGGAGTTGTAGAAAGCTCTGAGGGAAAGTAAGAGAAAGAAAGTTGCTAAGGGGAAGGCGAAAGTAGGTGAGCCTGTTGAGGCTGTTGATGTTGAGGAGATGTACTTGGTACATCAAGAGGAACAACTGGCACAAGTTGAGACTGAGACACCCAAACCAAAGAAGGCCAAGACTTCTTCCAAGAAGTCAGCTTCTGTGTCTGCCACACCTTCAGCAGTTGCCAAGCGAACCAGGTCAAAATCAAAGAATGTTCAATTTAATGATGGTGCTGAGTGGAGTGGTGAAGAAGCAGAGGAGTCTCGATGATGCCAAAAGGGGGAAGATGTGCTATATTGTGATATTTATAACCTAATAATAAACCTGGTTCTCAATGATAAATGCTTAATTCTATAAAAAGTGTCAATGTTGGATTAAAGTGATTATAGGTTTAAGCACAAAGTTTGTCATCATCAAAAATGGGGAATTTGTTGGATCAAGAGGTTGCATAGTTTTGAAGATTGACAAATGAACTCAGATTTGAACCAGGTCCATCATTGAAGACATAGACATGCAGACTAAATGGCACGTGAAGAGATCAAACACATGAGATAAACACAATCACTGACTTGAGGAAGATATCTCTTGATCGAAAAGGTTGCAAATTGATAAGGAGATGGACTTCTTATTCAGGAAGGACATAATCAAGATAGAGGAGGATCTAGGAAGTTTAGATCAACTCAAACTCTCCGCCAGGGAAGAGTTGCATCAGAATTCTACTACATCATCTCAACTATTGATCCTATATATTGTCAAGTGTTCCTGTTGAACAAGTGCGCACAAACATAGAAGTGAAACAAGAATTGAGAGCAAAATTACCAAAGCAATTTTGCAAGCAATTCGTGTGAGAATTCCTGTGCGACTCAAAAGCTACTTGAACCAGCCTGAAGAACCAGTTCCATCTGTTATCTTTTGAGTCTAGTTGTTTGTAGTAGGTGATTATAAATTGTATCTTTCAGTTTTATCTAGAAACAATTGAAATAGGTACTGAGTATTCAAGTTAGAGTTAAGCTAGATTGCCACAAGGGGATTAGAGTTAATACTTAGGTTTACAAAAGAGTTTATTTTGTAAATGTTGTTTGTCTCATTGACTTAGTGAAGAGTTTGGAAAAATCCTACTGGGAAGTAGGTCGTGGTTTTTTCACCTTTTGAGCCAGGTGTTTTCCACGTAAAATTGTTGTGTTCTTTTATTTCTGCAATTATTATTCCACAAACTGTAGGAGTTGGAACACATAGAAGAACCTGGTCCTTCTATAACTACTGCACGCGAAAATTGGACACCACACAAATCCCCCCCCCCCTCTTGTGTGGTATTGACGTATAGAACATCAAAGCTTCTTTCAAGAATGGAAACAAAGCAGGTATCCCAAAAGCAGACGCTACGATGCTAAAAGCTCGAGCAATTTCGTTCCGACATATTCCTCAAGGGCGTGAATATCAGGACGCGTGACATCAATCATAGTCGCCAAACCAACTACCTTGTTAAGATGAGTGTTAAGTATAGAATTATAATAATGAACAATAATCTAAAGAAGCCTTGAATAATGACATCTCAATGTATGCAGATCTGGAAAGCAACGACGTTGATGAAAGGAAAGAAGATCATACCCAACGGCTATGTATTTTGAACTTTGTTTCACATGGAAAATGAATGAATGAATAAATCAAAGAACAAAGAAGGAAAATCAATCAGTCAGCCCTGTCAAAGACCCTCAAGCGAACAAGAATGGAAAGAGAGCTAATCAAGGCTAGAGACCAAATTTAGAACAATCTGCGGAAGCTCAAATTAAGGAGAAATGGAGGAAGCAATTCGTCAAGTTTGAGGATGAATCTAACTACTCTTTCAAGCCAGATTCATGAGGCTACCCTTGGGTCTCACTCTTAGATGTCTATGCCTCACAAGGAAAGGTCTCCAAAAATTACTGTCATACAATCCTAGAACACAAGGAAACACAAGATTCATCAAGCTATAAAGGAAGAATTAGGTAGAAGAACATCCAAAAGAAAACAACTACATCATCTGTTTCTACCTTTCTAGTTCTTAGTACAAACACTACATTCTTGAGTCTACAAGTATCACAAAAGATAGAAAGAGTTAGAAAACAAAACGGGAGTACTCTCCAAAAAAGGAGTTTACCGGCGCAGCAGTACCGACATATAGTTTATAAAGTTTTATAGTTGTTAATTTGTGTTTTATTGTTTGCATTTCTATTTCTATTGAAATATTCTGGCAGGTGGTGCAGCAAAAAAAAGCATTGCCTACCAAAAATGTACCAGATTTACCGAGGGACTTACCGACAGAGTCCGTCAGAACTCTTATTCATTTTCAATTTAGGATTCTTAGTTACCGAGGGAGTTCGTCGGTAGACTTAAACCAAAATTTCAAATTTTGTTGAATATACCGATGGATATCCATCGGAATATGAATTTATTCATATTTTTAATTTTTAAATTACTAAATAAAATTCTAAATATACTGATGGTATCTATCTGTAATATTAAATTATTATTTTAATTTACCGACGAATATCCGTCGGTATTGATATTATATTATTTTATAATATACCGATGGATAACCGTCGGTAAGTAAAATTATTTGACCAAATGCTGTCGGAAAGGTACCGATGGCTTTCTGATGTCCATCGGATTATCGAGGGATTCTGTAGGTTTATTTTACCGAGGAAAGATTTACCTACCTACCACTTACCAACGGACTTCCTTCGGTAAAACCTTGTTACCGAGGGACATCCCTCGGTAATTTGCGCCAGTAAACAGATGATTTATAGTAGCGAGTTGTGTCAACATTAGAAATAATCAATGTTGTTGTATATCATTGGTAGTGAACGTACTAAAACCATCATTGTTGTAAACACTTACCAAAAGATCTAAGAGAACCCTTGTGACCCAAGGGAACTAGACGTAGGTACCACACCAATACTTAACCAATATGTAACTTGTTGTCTTCTTTACCTTTCTGTCTCCTCAGTTTATTTCTACTGCGATCAATCATTGTGTAAAGGCTAGTCGACTAAATTCCTACATAGTCAACTAAGATTTTTGAATCGGTTACAATTCCCCCCCATCCCCTCTTGTAATTTCAATTGGTATCATAGCAGGACTCACGAACATTGCTCAACAGCAAGTGAGGAAAAGATCATGGCATCAAACACAGTCGTTGGAGCATTATTTCAAGAAGGAACCTCTCAGGGTCGCCCCCTTACTTATATGGCCAGCACTTCTCTCATTGGAAAATGTGCATNATCATGGCATCAAACACAGTCGTTGAAGCACTATTTCAAGAAGGAACCTCTCAGGTACTACCCCTTACTTCAGTGGCCAGAACTTCTCTCATTGGAAAGTGTGCATGGAGACCTACACTATGTCATATGATATCAAGGTTTGGCGTGTGATCAAAAAAGGAAAATCTTCCAATTCTGCCAAAGAAGGATAAAGAAGGTCAAATTATAGTATCATCTGATCCTCTTGATTTAGATGATTACACTAAAGAACAATCAAACGTTATTCAAGCGAATGCCAAGGCAAAAAATTTGTTGTACAATGCTATCAACGGGGAAGAATACGAAAAGATATCAAGTTGTGAAACATGTGGGATAAATTAGAGGTCACATATGAGGGAACCAATAAATTGAAAGAGACAAGGATAAATCTCATAGTTCGAGACTATGAATTGTTTCAAATGAAGGATGGAATCACTGGAGGAAATATTTTCTAGGTTCAGCAAAATCCTTGGATACTTAAAATCCTTTAGTAGACCAATCAAAAGTGGAGAACAAGTCAGAAAAGTTCTGAGAAGTGTTCCCACAATTTGGCAACCAAAAATCATTGCTTTGGAATATCAGGATCTTGACAAAATGTCCAATGATGAACTCAGAAGTGATCTATTTGTGTTTGAGAAAACACACTTAGACATGCAAGTTCAACAAGAAAAAAAAGAAGACATTTGCATTCAAAGCAATTGTGGTTGAATCAGAAAATGAAGAAGAAGGAGGAGGTGGAGAACAAGATGAGAATATAGATATGCTCTCCAACGTTGTAACAAGTGTACCTGGTTGATGAACTTGGCTATAACCTTCTCAGTGTCACTCAACTATGTGACAATGACTATGGGGTTCGTTTTAAAAAAATATGGTAGGTTTATCGAGGACGAATCGGGTAAAGTTATTCTTTCTGGAAGTAGAGACAGGAATGTTTATACCATCAGTAACATAGATAGTCTTGGTAATCAAATTTGTCTAGCCTCTATGATTGATGATCCTTGGGTATGGAATAGAAAACTTGGTCATGCCAGCATGCATACGATTCATAAACTTTCCAAAAATGATCTTGTCATTGGTCTTCCAAAACTAGATTTTTCAAAAGATCGAATTTGTGATGCATGTCAACTAGGAAAATAAACCAGGTCCTCTTTTAAAGTTAAAAACACTGTTTCTACTGCAAAACCTCTTCAACTCCTGCATATGGACCTTTTTGGTCCAACTAGAACTGCTAGCATAGGTGGTAAAAAATATGTCTTTATTAATGTAGATGATTTTTCTCGATTTACCTAGGTTATCTTTTAAGTCATAAATATGAGGCATTAAGGAGATTTGAAGTCTTTTGCTAGAAGGTGCTGCGGGAAAAAGGTTACTACATATCTTTCATAAGAAGTGATCATGTGGGATAATTTGAAAGCAAAGCATTTGAGAACTTCTGCAATGATCAAGGCATCTTTCACAGTTTTTCATCTCCAAGATCACCGCAATAAAATATAGTGGTAGAAGGCAAAAATAGAACATTGCAAGATATGGCAAGAAATATGATTGTGGAAAATTTACTTCCACACCACTTCTGGGCAAAATCTGTAAGCACAACATGTCATATAATCAATAGATGCTTAATTCGACCTATTCTCAAGAACGCTCCATATGAACTATGGAGAGGAAAAGACCCAACATCAGTTATTTTCATCCTTTTGGCTACAAATGCTTCATACACAATAATGGAAAAGAAAATCTTGATAAGTTTGATCGCAAAAGCGATGAAGGTATTTTTCTCGGATACTCTCCCTCTAGTAGAGCATATAGAGTTTTAATAGGCGTACTCTTTATATTGAAGAATCTATACATGTTGTTTTTGTGGACACTAACCCTCGCTTAAGGAATGAAAAATTCCTGTAGATGAAGAAATTTCTATAGTTCCAAAGTCTATCAATACAGGTGAAAACACTCATGATAAGGTGGCTGATCAGCAAGATCAATCGACTAACAGTTCTATAGACAATCAAGAACCTTCTACAACTGTTCAGAAAAATCCTGTTGAAAAGGAACCAATATCAGATGTTTCAAATGAATGGAAAAGTGAGCCCGATAATTACATAAGTATATCATTAGAGACCCTTAGGAAATGAGAACTAGAAGATCACTGAAGCATTGATCTCATATCCCAGTTCGAACCAAAAAAGGTGGATGAGGCACTTGGGGACAAAAGATGGATAACTCCAATGAAGGAAGAGTGTGATCAATTTGATAAAAATAAGGTATGAGAACTCATTCCTAAACCACCAAATGCATCCATTATTGGAACAAAATGGGTGTACAGAAATAAGTTGAATGAATCTGAATAAGTCGTACGAAATAAAGTTGGACTGGTCGCACAAGGCTATTCACACCAAGAAGGAATTGATTATGAGGAGACCTTCGCCCCTGTTGCCATGTTAGAAGCTATTCGCATTCTATTCGCATATGTTGCTCACAAATATTTTAGACTATTTCATATGGATGTGAAAAGTGATTTCTTAAATGGGTTCATCTTTGAGGAAGTATTTGTTAAGCAACCTCCATGATTTAGAAATGAATCCTTTACAAATCGTGTTTACAAATTGTCCAAAGTATTGTACGGTCTAAAGCTAGCTCTTAGATCTTGGTATGAAAGGATGTTCTTATTCTTAGTCGAACATGGGTTTGACAGAGGTAATATTGATACTACTATTTTTATCAAGAGATCGTCTCAAGGTAATTTAATTGTACAAATCTACGTAGATGATATTATATTTGGCAGCACTAACCCTTTTCTGTGCAAGAACTTTTCAAACATCATGAAAGGGGAATTTGAAATGAGTATGATGTGGGAATTAACTTTCTTTCTTGGGTTTCAAATCAAGCAAGTACAGAAAGGAATTTTCATTAGTCAAACAAAATACACAAAAGAACTCATAAAATAAATTTGGCATGTCCAATGCAAAGGCCATAGGAACGCCTATGAGTATGTCAACTAGCTTGGATTAAGATAAAAATAGTAAGAGTGTCGATGAAACAATGTATCAAAGTATGATTGGTTCTCTACTTTATCTTACAGATAGTTAACCGGATATTATGTTTAGGATATGCAAATGTGCAAGATATCAGTCAGCTTCTAATGAGTCCCACTTGACTGTTGTTAAACGTATTATCAGATATTTGATAGGGACAATCGACTATGGATTATGGTATGAAAGTTTAGATGTCTTTGGTCTCAAAGGGTTTTCAGATGCAGATTTTGCAGGAGATAAATTTGACAGGAAAAGCACAAGTGGAACGTGCCAATTACATGGAAAATCTATTATATTCTGGAACAACAAGATACAAAGTTGTGTAGCCCTATCTACTACTGAAGCAGAATATTTGGCAGTAGGCAACTGGGGCACATAAGCCCTATTAATTATGAATCAACTATTAGATTACCTTAATAACGTTCTTATTATGTGTAATAATACTAGTGATATTTGTCTATCAATAAATTATGTGCATCGTTCTAGGGCTAAACATATTGAGATTAAGCTTCATTTTATACGTGATCACGTTTCTAAAGGTGATATTGTGTTAGAATTTGTCAAAATTGAAAATCAATTAGCGTATATTTATACAAAACCTTTGCTTGAAGAAAAATTTTGTTTCCTTCGTAACAAAATTGGTATTTGTACAATTCCCATATAATTGTACTTAGTGTTTTCTATAATTGTCTAATTTTATTTTTTATCCGCTATATATTCTTCGTAATTTTTGCCCAAAAAATATTTTAGTACTTGACTATTTTTTACATGCATTAATAGTGAACTAACGGCGGGCTTGGAGAAGGCATCTTTTCAGTTTCCCTTCACACGTCTCTCCAAGAATTGAGGCGTCCATTCAAACCATTTTTAACCCCTTACCCCTCGATCATATCTCTCATTATCTCAAAGAAACTCAATCTCTATCTCTCTGTTCTCTTTTACTCATATCCAAAACCAAACCCTCGCCTTCCTCCTGCATACCCAGAAGAAGCCATCGCTTCAAGAAAACTAAAGATAATCATGTCGACGTAGAATCCTCATAAAGCACATACCATCTATTGACCGAGGATGATTCTAATGATTCTCAAGAAGACATTCTCATCTCCCAAAAGAGAGTGGGAAAACGTCCAATGGAGTCCATCCCCAAACAATCTTCTCAGAAAAGAGCGAAAACTGAAAGTGTAGAGTTTGTCTGAAGACAAGATGAACTTCTATGGCCCTTAAGAGAAGGCTGGGTTTGTTGCTTTCAAAGTGAAGTCGATTGCTTTTGGCTGCACTGTAAGTTTAAAATCTATGCAAAACTCTCACTGTGATGTTATCTCTGTGTTTGAAACTCAGAAACTTGTCTCTCTATTTGCTATTGTTGATGATATTATCTATGAAGAGCATGTGCGTATGTTATATGCTAATCTATTTGTGATTGATAAAGATGATCTAGAATCCATGGTTTTAGGAACTTCTATTATTCTTGACTCGTATCAGTTTGAGAAAATCTATGCAACAAAGTTTGTTGGACATAGTTTTTTTGTGCAACACTCCTGGCTAGATAATTTTGAAGTGTCGTTTGAGGAAGCCAAAAGTGTGTTGTCTGAAAAACCACCTAATATTGGTCCAAAAAGTTTGAAATTTTAACACCGCGTACTAGCCACATTATCGCTACCACTTTGCTACCTCGTATTGGTTCTCTTAGTACTCTATCTCTCAGAGATGTGTTTCTTTTGTACTGTTTGGTAAATAAGAAGGCCATCAATTGGTTTGCCTGGGTACGTTGGTACATGCTTAAAAAAAACGGATGTCTCATCTTCTGCGAACAGTTTGCCCTATGGTTTACTAATCTCTCACATCTCGAAAGTTATGAAAGTGGATTTGTCCCTCTATGCTCCTAAAACTATCTCCAACACATATGACAAGACTGCTTTTTCCATGATGGGATATACCTTGATTGAGGGAACATGGCTTAAGAAAGACAAAGCGCCTGAGTTCATCCCTCATCAAAGCACGGGAGGGATTAAATCTGAAGCCAGCAAATCCTCTTCCTCGGATCATCTGCTGCAAATGCAGCAAAACATTGCATGTACCAAGGAATTACTAACCTCTATGCAGGAATAGATGGATAAGATCGGGGAAGTAACTAAGGAAACTGGAGAAGATGTGTCTAGTCAAAGGATCACTCCCCAAGCCACAAGAAATCAAGAAATTATGGCTAACCAGGATATAACTGAGAAGCTGACCGAAGTCACCAAAGATATTGATGTATCCTATGACAGTTTCTGCACCAAAGTGATCAACACCCTGAAGTATTTTCTTGGAAGGAATTAAGTGTTTGGGATGCTTAGACAATCTTTTTATTCATTTGTTTTATGAGGTGGATGTTAAAATTGTTTCTTTTGGTTGCGTTTTGATGAGCATTTCAGTCGACTATGCTCAGTATAGCTGCTAGCTTTATATAATTTTATCATTCTTAACTAGTACTATTAATTATTGCTCTTCGTGCTCTTTTTGATTGATGTCAAAGGGGGATAAGAAAAAGAGTACAAAGACATGTGGAGAAACAAACAAGGAAGACCTCCAAGACAGGGGGAGTGCACTCGTAAAAGGAAAGTACCCATAAATTAGTCGAACTCTTTTTAGATTACTGTCTTCATCAAAAAGAGGGAGATTGTTAAGTTTAGAATTTTGATAATGAACAATAATCTAAAGAAGCCTTGACTAATGACATCTCATTGTGTGCAGATCTGGAAAGCAACGACGTTGATGAAAGGAGAGAAGATCATACTCAACGGCTATGTATTTGAAATTTGCTTCACATGGAAAATGAATCAATAAATCAAAGAACAAATACGGAAAGTCAATTAGTCAGCCTTATGATTTCGTCCAAGCCACACCTCTATTTGAGGTTGTGAAACGCTCGGAGCAATAATAGTACCCAACAAGGAGTCGCGATGATTTTCCACAGGGAGCTATGAATGGGACTTAGGAGTATATATTTGAGTGGATGAGCTTGAATTATCCCATTCCAAAAAAGTTTTATTTTTTTAAATCTATTTTAAACTAAGAATTAAAACTAGAAAATTATTTTTTGTTTGTTTTTCAAATGGTAAAAAGGACTGGGGCTATGACCTTCACCTAGATGTTCACTTAATGGGTTGTAAGCCTTAAAGTTTGTTTTCTTGGTCGGGGTGTATTATAGCTATCCACGCTCAAATACCCACTCAATACCTCTTGGCCAGAGAGTGATTTTACCCAATTTGGTTTTCTCAAGTCCAAAGGGGTATTGAACAAATCAGTTGATAAAACGCTCAAGTCGGGTTTTACTATCTCTAGATTCAACCCTTTAATTGTGACTATCAATCTCTTGGTTCACCCTAATTTCTTGTTAGCCAAGTTTTCCTAGACTAAGTCTCTCTTTCTCAAGTAGAAACCAAGTCAAATAGGCATGAACTAATGTTTGCAACTATTAATTCCACAATAAAAGCAAGAACAAGGCTAAATAATAAATACTCAACCATAAGCAAACAATAAATCAAACACTCATTAGGTTTACACACTAGGGTTGGGTCAAGACCCTAGTAAAAATCTAGCTACTCATAATGGGTGTAGAAGAAAACAAAGAAGAAAAGATGGTAAAACTCATATTGGAAGATTAAAATATAAAAACCTAATGTTAAATCACCAAAAATAGGCTAAAGTTGCCTAAAGAAGCAAAGGAAAACGGCTACAGCACTTTGAATATTCAAAACATGACCTAATTTCGTGAAACTATTCTATTTATACAAAGATGGAATTTTCGGACAAAAATGCCCTTCCGGAGGGCCATACAATTCCATATCCGTTCTGCACTTTGCTTCAGTCTTGACAGGATTTGAATTTGCGGCATCACCATTCTGAACCGCGAGCGCATCTCTCATATTCTGCGGTCCGCACATTTCTGGGTGCGGACGCACATGGCTCTTCTACGGACCGCACATTTCTAGGTGCGGCCGCGTAGCTGACTTCGGTGGCCGCGCAATAATTGTGTGGACCGAACTTCCTTTGATCTTGGAATGAGAACTCTCTGAACTTCTGATCTTGCATAGCTTCTGCGGCCGCACTTTGCACTTGGGCTCTGATAAAATTTCTTCACAATCTACAGTCGCAGATGGAAATCTACGGTCCGTACTTTGAGCTTTTGTGCCTGATTTTGTCCTTGAGTTCATATCACTCCTTCCTGAGCTGGATTTCATCTTAGTGGATCATTTTTCAACTACTCCTGCAACTAAGCATATTTCAGTAGTTTTCGGGAATACAATTAAACGCTTTTGGACTAAAACGAAAGTAAAAGGTGCTAATAAGAAGTCAAAATCCCAACTCATCACCCTATCAAAGATCCTCAAGACTGCAAGAATGGGAAGAGATCTAATCACGGCTAAAGACCAAATCTAGAATAATCTGCGGAAGCTCAAATCAAGGAGAAATGGAGGAAGCAATTCGTCAAGATTGAGGATGAATCTAGCTACCCTTTCAAGCTAGATTCATGAGGCTACCCTTGGGTCTCACTCTTAGATGTCTATTCCTGACAAGGAAAGGTTTCCAATAATTATTTCCATACAATCCCAGAAGACAAGAAAACAGAAGACTCATCAAGCTATAATGGAAGAAGTAGAAGAACATCCAAAAGTACGCAACTACATCATCTATTTCTACGCCTTTATAGTTCTTAGTACAACCATTGTATTCTTGAGTCTACAAGTGTTACAAAAGATAGGAAGAGGTAGAAAACAACACGAGAGTTATGTCAAAATTAGAAATAATCATTGTTGTTGTATATCGTTGGTGGTGAACGTACTAAAACCATCACTGTTGTAAACACTTACCAAAAGATCTAAGAGAACCCTTGAGACCCAAGGGAATTTGACGTAGGTACCACACTGGTATTGAACCAGTATAAAATTTGTTGTGTCTTCTTTACCTTTTGTCTCCTCAGTTTATTTCCACTGCGATCAATCACTGTGTAAAGTCTAGTTGACTAAATTCCTACATAGTCGACTAAATCATTGTGTGTTCGACCAGTAGCGAGATTAACACCCATGAGACGCCAAGGATTTCGCCAGCTCCTCCTCGTTATGGACCTGGCGACGCACAATCTATGGCATGCTCTACCTCGCTATAGACCTCGCTCAGCTGGACCAGGAGCACCATCAACACCTAAGAGATGCGAGATATTCCTTCTCGCTAGGGACCTAGCGACGCCAATGCAGTGGCACAGTGTAGCTGAGCAAAGATGGTCAATACACTCATTATGGCGCATTTTGCAGATCATAATGGGAAAATTGGATACAAATCGAGATAAAGTTTTCATAAGGCACGATAATAGGATGACACAGGACAAACTTCATGCAAAGTATTCAAGATATAATCAACGGAAGGCACGCGAAAATGAAACCAAAAACAGTGTACCCGTACTTCATTGTACAGTGCATTTTTTCAAAATTTGCGTGGCTCACATTGCTATGTACATTAGATTGGCATAGTGTCGAATTGGGATGCAATCACATAACATACAAGGATACTAGGCAAATTAAAGGTGTTCCCTAGCATCATTGGCTATGAGTGCAATAGAGTTGGCCATGCGTGAAAGAAGCATAAATGGGCAATGGCTATTTATATTGGAGGTTATTAATGCAAGAAGCGGAATTTTCAGCTGGACATTAAGTGTAACGGGCCTCAAGGGCTAGTTAAAGCTACACTAGATTTGTTACGCGGTGCCTTTATGATATTCCTTGGAAGGGCGACGTAAGGCTAAGCAACTGATGTCAGTGCAGTTACTGTCCGCCAACTAAGGTCCCCTCCGTACGCTAGACGAGATAGTCTGTGCCGTACGGGAAAACCAATGTCAAGAAAAATTGAGAGAACAATAATGAGAATTGAAAGAAAGCTTGATTGCATTAATGAAAGCTATTACAAAAGAAGGCAATGCAGTGTCGAGGGGGAGAGACCCCAGTACAGAGAATTGCTTGCTAGAAAGTTTTTGATTGCTTGATCCCCTCTAATAATGCTTAAAAAAAATAAACCAAAGTTACAAGACTTGACCTAACTAAGCTAGAGGAACATAATAAAAGTACATGGAATAAAACTACTCTATATTTACAATGAAAAGGACTTAGTTTTCTACAAGGTAGAAAAAGGTCCGTTGTCAACAACTTTGTCTTTGGCATCACGATCTGCGCGCGCGGCGCTGATGGAAACTGCCTGCGGCTGGGCGCTAGCGAGGGATATCGGTGGGGCAACATAGGCACAGGCGCGCTTGTCAGTGGTACAACCAAGACCACGGGGTCGTCCGTGGCGCTAGGCATTGGGAGGCTTGCCAGGATGCTAGGGGGCGCGTCCAAGGGGTCATGGGGCATGGATGGAAAGCCGCCCATGACATTCTCCCCCAGCTGCAAAATAATCTTCAATTAGGCTCTTGTAGGCTTTGAGGTTTGTTCCCCTCTCCCAAGTATTCTCCTCTGCATCACACCCTTGCCATTTCACCAAGAACTCTTGGTGATCCTTCCTTGAGGCATGAATTACCCGATCATCAAGAATAGTTTCATCACGCCTTTTCCCGGTTGAATTGGGGCCTTGAATACTGGGTATTATGAGTTGGCTCCATAAAGGAACCTCCGTGTCTTCCCAAAATGGTTTCAACAGGCTCACATGGAAGACGGGGTGAATTTTCCACCAAGTAGGGGTATCCACCCGATATGCAACTTTCCCAGTGCCTTTCAATGGACAAAGGTCCAATGTATTTTTGCAATAGGCGAGGGTCATGGACCCATGCAAACAAGTACTGCTTTGGGATTTTGACCATCACTTTGTCTCCTACTTGGTATTCAGCAAAGTGATGATTCTGATCAGCATGCCTCTTCATCCGCTTTTGGGCTTTGACAAGATAGCTCCGCACTATCTCCAAATTTCGCTTCCATTCTTTTGAGAATCTAGCAGCGCGAAGAGATTTTTACATGTTTGGTGCATTCACAGTGTGTGGGAGTAACGGTTGATGCCCGGTAACAATTTTAAAAGTGCTTTAGTTTGTGCTAGAGCTCTTTTGCGAATTGAAACACAGTTGAGCAGCATCCAGAAGTTTCACCCAATTCTTCTGCGATCCGATAACAAAGTGGCGGAGATATTCCTCCAACATACCATTGAACCGCTCCGTCTGGCCATCATATTGCGGATGAAAACTTGAGCTATGACCCAATTTTGACCCGAGGCAATTAAATAGTTGGGTCTAAAAGTTGCTAGTGAATCGCGATCACTAACGATGTCTTTGGGAAAAGGCCCCAATATTTGACGACATGAGATAAGAGAGTTGACTTGTATCTTCTGCTAATATATATTGTGGTTCTGCATAAAGGTGGCATACTTGGAAAAATGATCCACCACAACCAAGATAGTTGTGAGATCTCCGACCTTGGGCAATACGGTGCTGAAATCCAGAGACACGCTTTCCCAAGGTCTCTTTAGAACAACTAGTGGTTCCAAGAGTCCTGCTTTTGTCAAGCGGTCAAACTTGTCCTTCTGGCATACTAGACAAGTCCTCACATATTGAGCGACGTCATCGGCCATTTGAGGCCAATAATATGCTCGGCGAAGTAATGCCATGGTGTGTTCCACGCCGGGATGGCCGGCCCACAGAGTGTCATGACATTCCTCCAGAAGAGTTCTTCTCAGATCTCCTCCTTTAGGAACATAAAGTCGCTTCCCTTTTACCTTCAGGAAACCATCCTCCATGTAGAACTGGCGAGTTTTTCCCTGTCCTACTAGATCAACCAAATACTGTGCAGCAGGATCCTTGTTGAGTAGATCATGTATCTGGTATTTTATGGTGGTAGCTACTTTGCTTCCCCTTAGGGTGGCGAGTAGACACACTGATTCTAGGTCAGCTCTCCGACTGAGCACATCAGCAACATGATTAGTCTTCCCACTTCGTACTCCAGGTTGAAGTGAAATTCTGCTAAGAGTTCCTGCCAGCGAGTCTGTCGGCCATTCAGCTTCGGCTGGGTCATGAAGACTAACAACTGTGTTGTCTGTCTTTACCACGAACGAGGATCCCAACAGATAATGCCTCCAAAGGCGTAAGCAATGAACGACAGCCAGTAGTTCTTTCTCATGGGCGGCATAGCGCCGCTCTGCATCCTTCAGCTTTCGCCTCTCGTATGCTATGGGATGCCCGTCTTGTAGTAAGACCCGGCCAAAAGCATAGTTGGAAGCATCCGTTTGTACCTTGAACAGCTTGGCCAAATTAGGAAGGGCCAAGACGGGGCTACTAGACATAGCCGCTTTTAATGCGTTGAAGTCCTCCGCTCGCCTAGGACCCCATCCCAAGGCGTGACCTTCTTGAGGAGTTATGTCAATGGCACTGCAATGAGGCAGTAATTTTTCACAAATCGCCGATATAAATTGCATAGGCCAAGGAACTCCCTCAAGGCATGGATATCCTTGGGCGATGGCCAATCTGTGATAGCTTGAATCTTTTGCTAGTCCATTTGATCCGCCCTTCCTCAATGACATGTCCGAGGAAGTCAATATGTTTTTTAGCAAAGGAGAACTTGGATAGCTTTGCATATAATTCGTGCTCCCGCATCCGGGCTAGGACCTTCCTCAAGTGCTCTAGGTGTTCTTCCAGTGTTTGGCTATAAACCACAATGTCATCCAAATAGACCACCACGAATTTGTCAATATACTCTCGGAACACTTTGTTCATTAGGGTGCAAATTGTGGCTGGAGCATTAGTCAAGACGAACGGCATAACCAGGAAGTCGAACGACCCATATCTTGTCACACAGGTCGTCTTGTGTTCATCGCCCTCAGCAATCCGGACTTGCCAATACCCTGTCTTCAGGTCAATTTTTGTGAACACCGTTGCACTCCCCAATCTATCGAACAAGTCTGCCATGAGCGGAATAGGATACTTGTTCTTCACTGTGATTTTATTTAGACCCCAATAATCCACACAGAGTCGTAGACTGCCATCATGTTTCTTTTGAAAAAGCACAGGGGACCCATATGGGGACTTGGAGGGTACAATGATCCTTGTGTCTAGCATCTCCGTCAACTGTCTCTGAATCTCGGTGAGTTCGGGTTGTGACATTCTATAAGGAGCCCGGGCATGTGGCTTCGCACCCGTCACCAACTCAATCTTATGGTCCACAGTGCGCCTAGGCGGAAGTCGCTTTGGCATCTCCTGTGGCATGACGTCTTCAAATTCCAGTAGTAGCTCCTTTACGGTGTAGGAATGGGACCCGATGAACTTCTACCTCTTCAATGCATAGGGTAGCTAGGAATGTAGGTTCATGTCTCTTGACTCCCTTTTTCAGTTGCAAGGCCGAGATGTTCTCAGCGACCATCTTCATGGGCATGAATGGAATAATTGTCACGACCCAAATTCCCCAACCTTAGGGATTGTGATGGCGCCTAACACCACACTTGCTAGGCAAGCCAATGTTAGAGTTCGATTAACTACATCCTTTGATTTTCCATTTAAACATAATGAATAATTATAGAATAAACTTAAGCTACTGACTTTCAATGAATAAATCCGAACATAAAATAATAAACACTTAATTGAACCGAGTTACGAACTAATTATATAAATAACTCTAAGACTACCCCAGGGTCTGGTGTCACAATTCACGAACTACTAAAGAATACTACAAATAATGGGCTGAAAGAAATAGTGTAAATGTTCTGAATATACTAAAACCGTTTTATAAAAATAGGAGAAGACTCTTGGAATCTGCGAACGCCGGCAGATATACCTCGTGCCTCCGAATGAATGGATGACTGCTTTAAAAATCTTTATTGCTGGCTAGTACCTGGATCTGCACAAAAGAGTGCAGAGTGTAGTATCAGTACAACCGACCCCATGTACTGAGTAAGTGCCGAGCCTAACCTCGACGAAGTAGTGACGAGGCTATGACGGGGCATTAACAACATATAACTTGTAACAATAATATATACAACAACGCAATAACACAACTCTACACGAATAAGAAAATATAACTGAGACAATAATTGTCACGACCCCAAATCCTAACAGGTCGTGATGGCGCCTATCGTGGAATTAGGCTAG
>ML279088.1:0-14240 GCA_005239495.1 Nicotiana undulata
AAAGGGTTGTGATAAGGGTAGATAATTGATTCTGATATTGTGAATAGGTGGGATCGGTTGCACGCCGCAACAAGACAATAATAAAGGAGAATATGCATGTTTTACTGTTTATAAAATAAAGGATGGAACACTCATTGTTTTATTGTTATTATTTCATACTCTGCTTTTACTATTATTATAAAGTGAAACTTGCTCTGTTTACAATTTGTCGAGACATAAATATTGTGAAAGGCTTTGACTTAAAAGGTATAAGGGGGCTGTGATAAGGGTGGATAATACATTATGATATGGGTGAATAAATTGATCGTGATACGGGTGAATAAATTGATATGATATGTCTGGTGGGATCGGGTTGCACGCCGCAACAAGGAGCAATAAGGGAGAACAATTATATTTTTAATGATTTTCAAAGAAAAACCAAGATTTGAAAACTACCATTTTATATTACTATTTTTCATATTTTGGCACCATTTTTATTTAAAGTTAGAGTTTGAAAACTTGGAAATTATTTGAGAGTTGGTTATAGCTGAGGCCTAGAAAAGGCGGCTGAGTTATTTTATTTATTTGTTTAAGATTTCCTTCTTGCTTTATATTTATTGTCTCAGTTATATTTTTTCTTGTTCGTGTAGAATTATTTTATTGCGTTATTGTATATATTATTATCACAGGTTACATGTTGTTAATGCCCCGTCGTAGCCTCGTCACCACTTCGTCGAGGTAAGGCTCGACACTTACTCAGTACATGGGGTCGGTTGTACTGATACTACACTTTGCACTCTTTTGTGCAGATCCAGGTATCGACCAGCAATAGAGATATTTAGAGCGACTATTTATTTATTCGGAGACACGAGTTATATCTGCTGGCGTTCGCAGATCTCGAGAATCTTCTCCTATTTTTATAAAATTATTTTATTATATTCAGAAAAGTTACATTATTTCTTTCAGCCCATTATTTGTAGTATTCTTTAGTAGTTCATGAATTGTGACACCAGAACCTGGGGTAGTTCTAGAGTTACTTATATAATTAGTTCGTGGCTCAGTTTATTTAAGTGTTTATTATTTTATGTTTGGAATTATTCATTGAAAATCAATAGCTTAAGTTTATTTTATAATTATTTATTATGTTTAAATGGATAATCAAAGGTAAATAGCTAATCGAACTCTAACATTGGCTTGCCTAGCAAGTGTGGTGTTAGGAGCCATCACGATCCCTAAGGTTAGGAATTTGGGTCGTGACATTTTCGTTATGATATGGAATGTCTGAGTGTGATTCGAACGAATTCGATGAATTCAGAAAGTTTGGAAGTTAAAAGATGGATTTTGATCTTAGAGTACAATTTAAGACACCAGGGTTACTGTCACGACCCCAAATCCTAAATCGGCCGTGATGAAGCCTATCGTGGAACTAGGCTAGTCAACAATCACATAATTACATTTTTCTTTTCAAATTTTCCCAAAATCATTATCAACATATCATAAAACATATATTAATCTCTAAATTTTTAAGACAAACAAACAAAGCTAAACACTCTACACCCTTCCCCAAGATCTGCAGCCAATAGGTCATGATCATCTAAGAATACTACCAAGAATACTACTGTCACAATACATAACTCTCGTAACGAAGAACTAAGTACAAAACAAGAAAGGATTTGGCATTCATTCCCCCTCCCCTTCCTGGATTTCGCGTTATTGTCTGCTATGCTAGCCTATGATGAAGGCCTTTCATTTTGCTTACCGTATGGCAATTGCTGGGATTGTTCGGACCGGTTCTTATGCCGACGTGTTGGATACCACCCTTAGGTCTTTCACTTTCATTTCTAAATCCGGCTCGCTCCCGGCTACGGTTTGGACCTTTCGCCTGCTTAGAAGTGGATTCGAACCACTGACACAAGGATTTTCAGTCCTTTGCTCTAACCAGCTGAGCTACCTGAACCACTTTCCTAAAGTCTGTTTTCTTCATCGAATAGCGCCCTNTTCGAACGAGAGCTTTGATGCAATTCAAATTGACAAGCAGTAGTGACAGCATAATAAATGTCCGGAGGACAGAACAAAATCTTGAATTCCCGGGTTTCCTTTGCCAATAGACCAATCAATGGTGCTCTATCGGACTGATTGTGTTCCCCACAGGGAGTGTCAAAGATGCGAGTCTTAGTTCCTAGTTTATCTGAATCAGGTGTGTCTGAGTTGCAGTGCTGCGGACGCTGACAGCTACCTCGATGTCTCGACTCCGGCTCCGTGAGTAATAAGATGGCTAACACCGGTATCAACACCTGAATATGCACATAGAGGTGCAGGGAGTAATGATGAGTACACCAACTCAGTAGTAATGAAAATAAATCAGGTCTTGAGCAGTAAGATACACACAGAATCAAATCATCAAGTCAAAATAAAACAACCTTTATTTCCAACAGTGTATACAACAAATCAGTACGTCTTAAAAGCCCATTTCAGTAAAACTCTTTTGAAAAATTGTAATTTCCAATGACTTCAGTAAAATACCCAAGAAGTATTAGTTTAAAGATGAAATGCATCGTAAATAGTCACTCAGGTAAAACAAGTATCATAAACCGCCCCTCGGGCAATCACCACTCAGAATCAGTCACTCAGCATACCTCACAATCACTCAGCATCAGCCCCTCGGGCAACCTCACTGTCACTCATGCCTCCCAATCACTCATCACTCGGCACTCGCACTCAGTAGGTACCTGCACTCACTGGGGGTGTACAGACTCCGAGGGGATCCTACAGCCCAAGCGCTAAAATCAAGCCAAATCATGGCATCAAATCACTCTCAGGCACACGGCCTATCATAAACATGTTGCGGCGTGCAGCCCGATCTAGTGTCATATCCTCACAATCAGGCCCTAGGCCTCACTCAGCCAGAAACATGTTGCGGCGTGTGGCCCGATCTAATATCATATCCTCACAATCAAGCCCCCGGCCTCACCCAGTCAAAAATATCTCAAAATCCACTCGGGCTATCATTAAAACGGGGTACTCGACCCAAAATATCATTTTATATCTCAAGATAGTGTAAATAAGACTGAGTTTGAAATCCTTTAAGCATAATATGACTGAGTGTAAATCATAAGTTAACAAAGTGAGGAAAAACAGTACACAACCCTCAAGGGGTCTACACAGGTCGGCACAAGGCCCCAAACATGGCATACAACCCAAATATATCGAAAGCATAAAAATACTATTTATCATGTGATTTAAAAGCGGTTACGCAACTTAATAGTTGCCTCGGGAAGAACCAATTTCAAATTCCCCAATCGGTACACGCCACACACTCATCATACAGTGTGTGCGTCACTTCAAAACAGTGAAAATATGCTAGGTCCGGGGTTTCATACTCTCAGGACAAGATTTAAAGTCATTTCTTACCTCAAACCAGCCCGAAAAGCTACTCCGCAATACTCTTTCCCCTCGAATTGACTCCCAAATGCTCTGAATCTATCAAAATAAGATTTATCACATCAAAATATACTAGGAAAACGAAACCCAATCAAAAACTATCAAATTTAGGCACAATTCCCGAAATTGGCCAAACCCGACCGCCTGACCCACGTCTCGGAACTCGATAAAATTTATACCATAGTGATCCTCATCCTCCCACGAGTCTATGCATACCAAGAACACTAAAATCGGAGTCCAAATGACCCCCCAAATCCCTATATTAAGGTCTCTTAATCTCAAGCCCTAGTTACCCATTTTTTCCCTGATTTTCCCCAAATTTTCACCACTAATTAGACCTTTAATCACATATAGAGTTTAGAGTCCAAGAGCCTTACCTTAATGAAGAACTATCGATTTCCCTCTTTCGAAACCCTTCAAGAGCTTGAAACCCGTATGAGAATCTTATTTTGATAGATTCAGATGCGAGTTTCGCCAATTCAAGTACAATTCTACACCGGACATCAAAATTACATTCTGAACACACCCATAAGTCCCAAATCACCTAACGAAGCTATTCGAGCCATAAAATCCGCATTCTGAGGTCGTTTACCAAGAAGTCAACTCCCAGTTGACTTTTCTAACTATAAGGCTACTTTAAGAGACTAAGTGTCTCCATTCTCATTACAACCACTACGAACCCGAACCACCAGACTCCAATACATCATAAACAACTAAACAATGAATAACAAGGCAGAAATATGAATAACGGTGAAAATTCTACGGAACGACCGATCGGGTTGTTACATTCTCCCCCACTTAAACATACGTTCATCCTCGAACGTGCCTAGAGCTGTTCCAATACTACTAAAATTGCCGTGTAACTTACCATGCACATATTCAGAGGTGATCCCACGTCACCCTACCCCATATAGGTCCGATAGCACCACACAGATGAAATTTCAAAATCCAATCCTGACCCATAAACCTTATAACTAAATTTCCACTTGTGAATCAATTTACAAGATCAAAATTCCACGACTATGAACTGAACAAGTCTGAACACGTTGTATCAAACCATATCTGTAACCCAAGATGTAATCACATAATATACCACATGACTCGAACACTCATAGCTATAACTATTAACCACTATAGTTGCTCAAACAACCCAATACCGGTAAATAACCTCTTATCAAGCAAAGCCTTGATTTAACACTCTCATATGCTGCTGATGATGGAAGAAACACGTAGAAACTAGCAACCCTTCATCCGATCAGCATCAATACCATCCAGAGCCATAACTTGTGCAACTCGTGCACTCAATAACAACTTCCCAAAAGCTCAATTCATAAAATAGAAGATTCACACGAGAGGACTATCCTGCCATTAATAATTACCATCACAACATCATGCTAAAAGCCTGACACACACCGTAAAATCAGAACACACGAATCTGACACCAAGGAGCATACCTCTACATAACTCTGCTACTATGCATGATCCCATCCAAATGCTGGTTCACATGAAATACTTCAAGCCACCTTGCTCAGAATCAATAACGATGCGAAATTCGACATCAAGTACTCAAAGTGCATTGTCATAACCATAGGGAAATCGGACGATACCATGCCACCCGAACCAGCAAGAACATAACAAATACGTCTCCACCCTACAACACCCAATTACTTACCTTACTCAAGTCTCGCTATAAATCCCAAATAGAACCGCACCCTATGCACATATAACCGACAATCACAACTCCTCGAAACAACGAAAGGTAACTCATAGATCACTCCAAAACGTGAATACACACAATGACAATCGAATGGTACATCCCTCAACAATAGCAATTTGGAGTCAACAATTCCGACTCGGTGCAGAACACATACCCATACTGGCCTACCAATAACTCTAAGTCAACCCTGGTCACCCACAACCGGTAGATAACTCTCCGAAAGTTTATAATGTGTGAATCATGGCATATAATAACACCTGACTAGCTTGCTCACCTCCTTATAGTCCACAACCACAAATGATCTGTTCATGAGAACTCCCAGTCTCGAAATCCATAAGGCACACCAATTACCATATCTGATCCCAATTCCACCACTCGAATATATAACATGCCTCTAATACTCAATCATTCCGCGAGAGATACCCCTAAAATTCTTCCGTGACACCAAGAAACCTTGAATATCAGCAGTGACCCAACAAAAGAGCGCCGTAACACCAATGAAGCACCCTTACTCAAACACATTTCCCTAAACACATTGCCATTTCTGAATGTATACCCTCATCCAGTCACACCAATAATGATACCATCTACCTAGTCATCTGGAACTGCTCGTGCAGCCTAAAAATTTATGGCCTTCCCTCCATATCTGAACTGTAACCCAACACATGCAAATCTTATCCCTACACAATATGCCGCCTACACCATGCCCTCATATGATAAATATGGAAACTTCATTATTCCTTTCGAGCCACAAGCAATTACGTACCCAACTAGCTAGGAACGTTCCATTTGATCCCATTTAGAAGCACATCACTGTACATCACATGCCCCTCACGCCAGTAGAAAATATACATCTCTAACCGTGGTAGAAACCATCAAAAACTATCTGAGTCCCATTTGTACCACACCAAACCATCAGGACTGAATCCTTCTACCTCAACCAAGCTATGCAGGTTACCAAGACCCAAGAGTATTACTAAGAAACATCTATGCCAACTCATTACCTCATAAACACCCAAGAACTAATCATATCTCTTATCATGCTGATCCGACCTACTACCAAGTTGTCCTATTTATCCAAGTTCCTTCTGACTTACCTTCGAATTGATACTTTTTCTTGCCATAATACCGCAATTCTCAATCCAGACTCACCACACGGAACCCGAGCATAAAAATATACCATCTAAGGCTCATAAGCCACTGATTACTCTCTCAAGTACCCCCAAAAGAACCACATTAGAAATACTTACCCTGAAGAGACTTCCTGTGAATTTAATTCATCACCTTCCCTTTCCTTATACTGATGGATAGAATTCATGATAATGTAAATGCACCACAAGTCTTGACACCTTCCACGTACATCTCAGTTCTAGCCCAATTCACACCTTGAAGATCCTCAATCTCTACATATAACCTTGAATCCGTATGAACCATTCTCGAACGTCATTCACTCTACGCAATTCCAGTTACACTAACCAAGTAAACAGAACGACCTGACCCCGCTTGCAAACCACATACTAGGAAAGTATTCCAGACCCTTGAAGCAACAAGCACACTTATACACTACTCACACTACGCTTTTTACAATTTCAACTCAATCATTCAATAAATTCCATTTACCCATAGAGTACATTCAACCTGTATCAAAGAATTTCCATTACTCGAGTCATTCCCAAACTCTACCTTTGCAGGTCCTAACTGATTCACCAATATGCCTCGAACCGAAACCAATACAACACATAATCGTGCAATCAACTTATCATTAACTGACTTCCCCACTTGGATCAAAGCCAAAGATCTAGACAAACAATAACTCACGATGCCCATACACTATCACTGCCACCATACTGTGGTGAGATTCAACTAAATCCTCCATAAGCTCATATGACCCAAACCATCTAACCCTCAAATCGTATGAAAATCTTGCATTCACCATTGTAATGGTCATGCCAACTCCCACAAGCGATCTAAACTCAAATTACAACATACATACTTTACTGGTAGAAGAGAACTTACTACCGATCAACATAAGGGTCACACACCTCAGGGCAATCCGCAGGAGATACCCCTGCCTGCTTAACCTCACAATGATATCCTTCTATACATTTCTGAAATCATAGTTATCACGCAATCACTATTCCTTCCTGCATTAAAACACAACAAATGCCTATCCTAGAGGCATCAAGATACGCGGTATAAGAACCTGAAGCCGATGGTAAAACCAACACTGGAGGTGGGGTCCAAGAAATCTTGAGCTTCTGGAAGCTCTACCCCACTCATCTGACCACCTGGATACCTTCACCGGACACAATGTGTCCCAAGAATGCCACTGAACGTAGCCAAAATTTACACTTGGGGAACTTTTCTTAGAGCTTCTCCTCCATGGATCCTTGTAATACCATCCTCAAGTTCCGAGTATGCTACCCCTGGCTACGAGAGTACGCCAGGATGCCGTCAATAAATACAATAACAAAAGAGTGCTAATACAAGTGGAATACACTGTTAATCAAATACATGAATGTTGCTAGGGCATTGGTCGGCTTAAAAGACATCACTAGGAACTCATAAAACAACAGAAGGATCCGCTTCACTCCACATCCAAACAACACGAGAGGTCCTCCAATACACTCACAACTTGAAGCAATATGCCAGCTCCAGACTGAAGTCAAATACTCAATGGTTCTTGCTACATCTCCCGCCAATTCATTTTGTCACAATCAAGCAACCTGAACACACCTAACCATCAGATCACACTCACCATGTAGTCATCTAGTCACAAAGTCCCCTCAATAAGGGCACAAACGTACATATAAATCCCCCAAACACATGTGCTCACACAACGAAATCTCAGCACTCAAATCACTAACAGAATCCGGCCTCAAGTCCTCCGGACTGGCCCATTATCAACATGCTAAAAATCACATCTCATCCATGGAAGTCACAAACCGCCGGTGCACAACGGATACCAAGCGTTCAAGTGCGCATTCGATTACACGAAAGGAATTCAAAGAGTTACACTTTTGGCTGAATAAAATGGATTCGCACGACAAGAATTCAAGAATGTTGGATTGTCCTAAGGGTTCTGTAGCCTCTCGAAGATAAGTACAGACGTCTCCGTACCGATCCGCAATACTCTACTAAACTTGCTCATGACCGTTGAGTCCTATTTACCTAGTGCTCTCATACCAACTTGTCACGACCCCAAATCCAAAACCGGCTATGATGGCGCCTATCGTGGAACTAGGCAAGTAAACAATCACATAATTACATTTTTCTTTTCAAGTTTTCCCAAAATCATTATAAACATATCATAAAACATATATAAATCTCTAAATTTTTAAGATAAACAAACAAAGCTAAACAATCTACACCCATCCCCAAGATCCGGAGCCAACATGTCATGAGCATCTAAGAACACTACCAAGAATACTACTATCACAATACATAACTCCCGGAACAAAGAACTAAGTACAAGACAAGAAATGGAAGACAGAGATGCTGCAGACGCTGACAGCTACCTCGATGTCCCGACTCCGACTCCGTGAGTAATAAGATGACTAACATCGGTATCAACACCTGAATCTTCACATAGAGGTGCAGGGAGTAATGATGAGTATGACAACTCAGTAGTAATGAAAATAAATCAGGTCTTGAGCAGTAAGCTACACACATAATCAAATCATCAAGTCACAATAAAACAACCTTTCTTTCCAATAGTGTATACAACAAATCAGTACGTCTTAAAAGCCAATTTCAGTAAAACGCTTTTGAAAAATTGTATTTTCCAATGACTTCAGTAAAATACCCAAGAAGTATTAGCTTAAAGATGAAATGAATCATAAATAGTCACTCAGGTAAAACAAGTATCACAAACCTCCCCTCGGGCAATCACCACTCAGAATCAGTCACTCAGCATACCTCACAATCACTCAG
Source organism: Nicotiana undulata (assembly GCA_005239495.1). Classification (NCBI taxonomy): domain Eukaryota; kingdom Viridiplantae; phylum Streptophyta; class Magnoliopsida; order Solanales; family Solanaceae; genus Nicotiana; species Nicotiana undulata. Next base: position 9,071 of record ML279088.1, read on the forward strand.
CATCAGCCCCTCGAGCAACCTCACTGTCACTCATGCTCCCAATCACTCATCACTCGTCACTCGCACTCAGTAGGTACCTGCGCTCACTAGGGTGTACAGACTCCGGAGGGGATCCTACAGCCCAAGCTCTTGTCGCGCCCCCTTTTTCTATCACACGGGTTAGGTGCGGAGAGATCAGGTTGATGACATTCTGGACAACTCCTTAAAGGAAGAGGGTTTAAGAAAGAGTCGCCACCCAACGATTTTTATGGTGCGTTAGGGCACCTAGAGTTGATAACTCATGAACTAGTTTGCATTACCAGAGATTGGGTAAGGGCTTGAAATTATCCCAAGGGGAAGGTGTTAGGCACCCCTCAAGATCCACAACTGTGGATCCCGGCCAAGAAGTTTCGTGAATTTGGATGGTGAGCAAGTAACAAATAAGGTTCACATAAGAGGGGATTTTGAACAAATATGAAAATCTTTAAAGGTCTTGGAATATCATAAAAGAATTGTCCTAGGTTTAAAGTAATACGGATCACTTTAATGCAATACCCGGTATGTCATACCTCGAGGAGGCGGCTACACGTGGTATTAGCGCACTAGTGATCATATCCGTATTCTACTCTTCCCACCCCGTAAAGGTTATTTAAAGTGCGTGTTGAACACGAATGCTTAGTGCGTGCCGTTACCTGTCCCATACTATAAGTCCTGGAGGGTGTTTAAGACTACTAATCCTACAAGGCAGGAACTAGGCAGAACCCTTAGGTTTAAAGGTCAAAATACTAAACGACATACAAAAACAAGTAGGACTGCCCATATGAGGGAACATATAAAGGCAAAGAAATAGGCTCATAGATCCCTCCACAAATAGACACGTAGGTATCACGTCTCATACACAATTAAGGTCTCAAAGTTAAAACATGAGTTTGAGTTTGAAAGCAGTGGGGTATTAAGCGTTTGATTTTCTTTTGGAAAACTCAGTAATAATCAGGAAGTTCAGTTAAAAATGGAGCAGTTTACAGAAGAGTGATTGATTAAATATCCAGTAGTCTAAGGACAGTATCAAGAGTTGAAAAGTGTGCGACATTTTAGAAAATTTCAATAAAAGAGATGAATAGCTTTAGAGAATCAGTAATCAGAAGAAAAGCAAGATTTTAAATAAACAGAGTACTTTGAACATGCGTGACTTACTTTAAAACCCAATAATTCAAAATAGAACAAGAACCATGAGTTTAAAGGAGTTTTAGTAAAAAGAAGAGTGTATGCACAATTTCAAAAATCAGTAATTAGGAACAGAGCATGAGTTTTTAGAAAGAAATGGAATGAACTTCAGAAAACAAGAGTGAAAGCAACAAGGTTTTAAGGATTTCAAAAGAGACTAATTAGCCTTAAGACCAGCCAAGTATTGAACGATTTATTTTGGTTTTGGTGCGTATTAGGCCTAAGGTTTGCCTAGGCGTCGTATACATTGCCTACTTTAGAAGGTGAACATGCATAGTTAACTCTGATTTTAAGGGATATACGTTGGAAAAAATGTTGCAGATAGTTTAACCATATTTTATTAAATTAAGCATAAGAATTAGACATTTTACGATTGCAACTCATAGAAATATAAGATCCTAAACAATAGGATATCTAATGCACATAGAGATTCCTAAAACATGGTTTCTAGGATGCAAATGCAGCGATGACCTTATGCAGTTGATTTTTGCTTGTTATTAACTTATCAGAATTAGGAGATGAGTGTGATTACATGCTGAAAGTGAAGGACCTAAAATAAGACTCCTAATATGTGAAATGCGTGTCGTATACAAGTTGTCTAATGCACAAATAAAGTCCTATAGGTATGTTTCCTAAACATTACCTAAGCTAGGCATGCATAACCCCCATATTCACTATCCAGCCCCAATCATTCGTTTACAAATTCTTACAGACCATAATAAATGAATGAATTACAGTAATAAAAAAAAGAAAATAAGAAGTTACTCTATAGGGAGCCTTCACACAGGCCCAATCTTCCAGCTTCACCCCTTTCAATTTCACAGCCTTACTCAACCTGGGTGCGACAAAACTCCCACAGGCTTTGGTGAAGGCCCTGGCCAATATCAGCACCCAGAAATGTTAACAATCAAACAAGTGTGGTGTGGAGTACCCAGCCTTAGTGTGTCCAAGTTCAGAGGGAACTCAAGGTCCCTAAGCAATGCTCACCCTGGGGGGGGGGGGGACCTAAGGTCTAGGAATTGTGAAGTGCTTCATATTCCTTTTAAAGGGGAGTTTGAGTTTGAGAAGGAGTTTTGAAATCACATAGTTTTAGAACATAAGAACTTATTAAAAATGTAGTAACAACAGCTAGTTGTGACTCAACGGAGTACCAGAAAATAATCACAAACAGTGAAGAGGGGTTTAGGGGACAAATAATGGTGGTAGCATAACCAATTGGGATTACAGTAACAAATTCATCACATAAAGATACCAAGCATCATACAGTTGCTGCAGAAAACACATAAGGGATGCTAGATAGAACAGAACAAGAGTTAAGTTAACTAGAAGAAGAAGAGAGATCATAAAAGGATTTAGGCATGCTAGTTGCAGGGTAAGCAATAGAACCACAAATTGGAGCACAAAAGAAATAGTAAGAACCTTAAACAAAATTGAAGCATGTTGTTTGGAGTACAGTACTATTAACTAGGACATACCAGTGATGCAAGTAAAGAGCAGCAGCAGAGAGTAGCAAATAGCACAATATTAGCCTTGGCTTAGCAGCCGGCTAATAGTAAGCAGCAAAGAGTAACAATAGAGACAAGAGAGAGAGCCAAGAGAAGTAGAACACAAGAGAGTAGTATAGAGAGAGTTGAGCAATGTTCGAATGCCTTTTAATGAAAGAGTAAGCGTAATTTATAGCTGAAAACAGGTGATCAGATAAGGTAAGAACCAAAAAATATGGTCATAATAGTAGACATAATCAAATCAGTATGAGAAGGTACTTGGTTCCCTTGAATTATGGGATTCAAACTCCAAAAATGGTAAAGAACCCAGAGCATATAAGGTAAATAGAAGGTTGTACAAAATTAAATAAGGAAAGGATCAAAGTAGCATGGTAATTAAGGAACTCATATCAATCAGTAGGCTATTAAGACAAGTAATCCCCTTAAGTTAAGGGATTCAAATTCAAACGGTAAGAACATATGACACATAAGGTAATAAAATCAGTACTAGACTATTGAGGAAAGAGTCAAGCTTAGTATGCATAGAATAGACAATTAAGGCTAGGTTCAAAATAGCAAGTAAGGATAAATCATCACAGACGAATCAATCCATTCGAATAAAAGTTGAGGTTCTAAAAGAAAGTCTGTTAATCAACCCCCCTAAGTATGGAATCAGGGATCGATTACATAGAGTCACAACCATATAAATAGACAGGAACGTTCAGGCATAGTAAACAAGCAGACTAAACAAATGCTAGAAGAAAGATGCAAGTCCGAACAAACTGGATAGTCACAAGCATAAACTAGGCTAAGAAACTCAGTAGAACATATTCAAGGTAAGGTAATCACAGAGATTAAAGCAAAGGGAGACGAACAGTCACGCTAGTACACAGAACCATACATAGGAGTTTAGGGTTTTTAACATAAATGAGATAAAAGATAGTAGAAGCCATAGAATCAGTCACGATATGCAAGGAATCGACTCAATACACAAAGAAAGCTTAGCTTTAGACAAGCCTACAAAGTTCTGAGAAACCCTAATTTAAAAAGGGAAGTGAAAACGCTTAAAAGTTGTTGAATCTCAAAGATCGAGTTTAGAATAGTGTAAAACATAAGAATATAAGTAGGAATCATTAAAAATACTCAAGATTTAAGATATTTTTGGGCAAAAAATTAGGGGTTTAAGAAGAACCCGGAGAAAATCAGAGAAAACTGTTGTAATACTCAGAGATGGTGGTAGCTGGAACACCACCGAGTTGAACCTCGCCGGAGAAGGCCGGAAACATCCAGGCAGGAGCCTCCATGGCCGTTCTGACATGGTTGAAGTCTTAAAGGGTCTCAGAAACAAAGTGATCGGAGAAACGTAGCTTCGTGGTGGCCGGTGGTTGAAGGGGTGAGACTGGAGGTGGCCGGAGATGAAGGTGAATCCATCTGAGAAGACAAACAGCCAGAATATTCTAGAGAGATGATGGAGCAGAGGGGTCGAAAAGAGAGAGAGTGAGTCTTGGGAAAATGAGAGACGGGGANTGGATTGAAGACTGGGCTAGGTATTTTAATTGGGATTTGGGTTGGGTAATTGGGTTGGGTATTTTAGGGGTTTAAATATGGCTAGTATTTAAACAAAATAGGCTAGATGTTAAATACCCAACAAAATAGATAATTAATTAATTAAAATAGCCAATAATTATATAAAAATGAAATTAAGTTTAAATAAATGAAATTAAGGGAATTAAACAATATTAAATATAAAAATGACTAATTATCGAATTAAAATAACATAAAGTGTGCAATTGGGCTATAATTGCAAAGTTACTGTAATTAGAATTAAAGGATACCCAATTGCTAATTTGCGAAATAATTGAATCCTAATGGACAACAATGATTAAAAATGATATACCGAGCTGTGACACATTTCAAAATTATTTATAACATAATTTATGAATAATTATTAAAATATGAAATATTGAATAAACATGCGAATAATTTAATAAAAAAATAGGAAAAATGCTTATTATTTTTTATAGTGATTTTTAAAGCTTATACGCAAGTTTGAAAATAATTTGGGGAAAATTTGGGTATCAACAGCTGCCCTCTTTACCCGGGAAGGATGAAAGAGTTGTCGGGTAAAGATATGATGGCCAATTTTGACCGAGACGAAACTGTGGGATAGAATTTGGCCGCACCCTTGTTTCTGAGCTGCCTACATATCCTAGTTTTACAGGAATCAGGCCGTATGTAGTTCATGGATCATCGGCGAAATATACCGGCGATATTTCATAAGAACGGACACAAGGTGCAGGGTAGGGTAAGAGTATGAAGTTCTTGTGGGGGACGATGTCGGAGAACTAGAGCGGTCTCCTCCTGCCTGATTGGCTGTTCCGGCCGGGTTACCTACAGATAGAGAACAAATGTATATTGTTCATAATATAAACATGATGCAAGTTCCCGTCGGACTATGAATGATGTCTTTGGACCATTAAGAT